>JABASC010003115.1:0-15169 GCA_019776185.1 Plutomurus gul
AGGAACAACTCTTCACAGTCAGTCAATTCCACACCAAAATTACTAAGATTCTCCGAATTTGTACGAGGACAGCAGTTAGAAGTTTGCTCTGTACCTCTAATGGGTAAACCACCTGAATCTTGATGCATTTACTATGGAACTTATTATTGACTACTGACTGCTTCTGCTAACAATCCGATGCTTGCAGCCTGTTAATATGTTGTCTACGTGGCTGTAGGTAATATTACCTTTCTTCTGCTAAATGCAATACGCAAGACCTTTTGTTGTTATCCAATTTCCTCGTCATTAGATGTGCATCACATCACACTTTCAAGAAGAAGAGACATGAGAACGAAATTCATACAATTAGTGGCAACAACCAAGCCCACAACAAACCTATTCGCATTTTCGGCTATGGTAGATTCAGCACGAAGACCATGCAGCGCTTAATAACGTCGAATCATACGCCGAATCAAATCTGCTTGGGGGCAAACAATGAAGTGGGATCATTTGTGGCTCGATGCAGAAATTATTATATTGACGAGTCCTTCAATACAAAACCTTCTACAGGGTGGATCATAAATAATGCACTCACCAAATGCAATTCTGCATGGATTCTAAAAATTGTTTTTCTACACTTACATATAAAGCATTGTTATTTCTTGATTCAGGGATCGAAAACACAGCAGTAATTATTATTAGTCCGTCATTTAAAAAAAATTATTTTAAATCCCGAGCAGAACCTGAAATAATAACTACAAAGAGTGTGGACCATTAACGATCAACGATTAAGCTGTATACGCTTTTCACATTAAAACATGTTAAAATTAAAATTATTAAAAGTTGATTTGTACGGCCAAAGATATTTATTCTTGTGGTATAAAAACGTTTGATGTACAAAAAATGTTGATATGCCAGTCATTAGGGGTCACCCTGGGTCCAAATCGAATCACTTCAACCATAGTGCAGTGTATTTGCCCAAATAATATACTGTTTTACGTCGTACAGATAAATCTAGAATTTGAAACAGTGGTCTTACTGAATGATTCTGTCGTCGGGTCGGTACTCATCGTATTCAGTTACTTTCCGTAATTCATGTAGATCTAACGTTGGTGAACCACAGACAAGCATTTCCACTTCTTCGGGTCTCAGCATCTATACAGAAACAAGAACATTTAGAACATGGCCATACTCTCCGCGATCGCAATTTAGATAATTTCAGCGAATCATCACACTTCCATGAATAATTCAAGTAATTAAGTTCAACCGTCAGACTTACATAAACAACACCAATTGTTTTATGAATTATAGCATTAATAATTAACTCAATGCACTCACTGCCACTGGAAAGTAGTTAAGTACGTAAATACGGTCCTGCTATGCTGTTCCTTTAACATCACCACAGCCCTATGCTCTCTTTCTACGGAGTATCTGTAGCTGTGCAATGCAACGTGGCTAAAATGGAATAATTAATCTCACCCAAGGTGTGCAATGAATAACAATGGTGTACTTACAGTTGTTTTAATAACCCTCACCACAATTTGCAATCTAAAACTTTAATTCCGCTCACTTTCGCATTCCCTTTTACATCTTGTAAACATAATAATGAGTTAGTAGAAGATGATGCAGTTTTGGTTTACGTGGAGGAGGTAGGCGACAAGGCGCTACTGATTCCGAGATTAGTTTTAATCATCTTCCCTCATTTACACCACTTAATTATTCATTATTCTTAGCTACGAACATAAATGTGCCAAGGATCTAAACATTTACCGCAGCATATGCAAGAGGAATCAGTAATAAGGGTGAAAATGCTTATGGAACTACAATACACAAAGAAATGGGGTACAACGTTGCACATCTGCTAAAACCTGTGCAATCAGTTCAGTGAATTAAAACACTCAACCGAATGACAGGCCATTCGTGCACACTCACTTTCCTTAAATACTTTCGTTTTGATACAGAATTTTTATAAAATCTTTGTGCTAAAATCTGAAAAAAAACCACCAGCATATCTGAATAGATATCAACAGCACGGTTCTCATCAAATATTTAAACTAGAAAATGAAATATTTGGTTTAAATATTTGATAGGAACCGCACTGATGACTACAGAAATAACTTGATTTCCGGGTGATTTTTTTTACGGTTTTTAGCACAAAAGTTGTCTACAAAATTCCATTTCATCAATTACTTGAGCTCGATGAGGAATTACTCATTTGCGTTCAGTTTCTTGTCCATCTTAGAATACACTTTTTTTCAGATGTTTTTCACGTGTAAACGTTTAAGTATTACCAGAACAGATTTTTTTCACTGCTCTCTAATGTGCTATGTACTATGTAATACAGTCCGGCAAAAATCGTTTTAACCTGGTTCCCACACAATGCAGGTCAGTTAGCAGTGAAAAGGTTTGGGCTCTGCTGCATCATTTTTTTTAAATAGAGCAAGAAACTGTCTGTAGTTTTCCCATTTCTCTTTTGGCTTGGCTTTGTGCATGTTTCAGTGTGCACTGCTAATTCTTCTTTGATGGAAAGGACGGCTACGGAATGACTTGTATGAGCAGAAATACGTGACTGCGAGCGATGCCTAAAAACGATTATTAAAACATATCACGTCTATTTCATCGTGCTTTCCTCTGTGTCCTCTCTCGCTCCATTCTAGATGAACGACCAACTGATTAACTGCTTTGGTGCGCACTCTATTTAGCCCAAGGAAGAATTCCTCAGTTTCTGTAATCAAAGTCAGCAGTACACGAGAAACAAAGTCAAATCGTGTGTCGGCACTTATGAAATTGTTATTTTCCTCGTCACTGACTTTTTTGGCCAACTTGTAAACATTACAGTGACATTATTATGTATGTATTCCAAATCTGATTTGAGGACAACATGAAGGAGTCACTAGAAATTTCTGGCATACTAAAATAAAATAAACAACACGCTTCTAAATGTAAGCAATTCCTTCATAAGAATCCTCTATTAAATTACAGCTGGCATGCATATGAGAGAGTTCTCTCGTATGTAAACTTCACTATCAAAATAACGTATTGCAGAGAGAATCAATAAATTCTTGCACACTCTCAATGCTTTTCCGTATATCATGTTTACATATCGTTGTGCATATGTGCATGTAAAACCTGCAGATATTTACGACTGTGCTGCAAGGTTTATCACAATATTTTCTGATTTTGCATCATTTGTCTCTAACTAAAGGATTCCTTCGAGTATTGCAATTAATTAATTTGTTGTCAAGGGGGTCTTTGCTGCCCACCAACCTGTTACCCTTTATTGATGCAATCTGTGGATTCTTGAAATGAAATAATTAAAGGCAGACAGAAATGTATGGGACTTACGATCAAGGCGTTTGATGCCGTTACCGAGTGAAATCCCAAGTAGAAAGCCCGAAATTGAGCGTAAATGGCCGTATTGAGGACCCAGTCTAAATACAACTTGACGTACTCCTCCCGGTTTGCATTCGTCACGAGAATTTGCTCCCCGTTTTCTTTCAAATTGTACGTCATTATTCGGTCGTATTCTTGCAAGGAAGCCTGCAGTAATTATACATATAAGAAACATATAGGTAACTCATTGCGCTATTAAGCGTGCAAGATAATTAATTCATATATGGAGTGGTTAGCACGTCCACAATTTCTGCTCTGCACTAATGTATTATGTCGTTGGAACAATATCGATATTTTTATGTTCGAAATAAAAGAGTACATTAGTTACACAAAAGAATAATGGGTTGTATTTAGTTGTTTGTGATCAGGAAACAAAAATGGATCCAAAGATGGAACTGAGTATTTCATTCATATCATTTATCGATTTTGGGCTACCTAATAGTTCCATTCAGCTTCGTTTGACTCCTTCTTTTGGCTTCCTATAGAAGGTTCTGTCAAAGATAACGATAAATAGCGCCCCTGAAGGAATGTTTGCGTATTTCTGCATTCAATAGCGGATTGCTACAATTGCAGTCTAAAATGCTAATCAGATAGTAACAAATTGTATGGAGTTGCCGTATTAGCCAAATGTCAAACTAAAGTTTGCGTAATTTTAAAAGCCATTCATTGTTGAGACGTTATTACCTGAAAACTAAGTCCCATATCTTCTTCAACACTTCCTTCATATTTTAGTAGTTCACGTAAGCCGTGTGACACATCCTTCGAAAAATATTCATAAAAATAATTAATTTTTAAAAAGTATGCATTACAATTATGTTAAACAGGTAGAGCATCTGAAGGCTTCAATCTATTTATAATATCTAGCAGGGCGACGGGAAAGGTAAGGCAGGAAACAGCCATGTGCCTAAATAAAGGAGACAAATAAAGCAAAATGTTTTTCTTCTAATTTTATTCTATTTAATCATTTGTCAGTTGGAAAAGGGGATATCACGGCTACGCTCAAAAGTCTTGTAAGTAATTAAGTAGTAGATATTACTTCTGTACCTTATTTGTCATTTCTTTAATTTGCTTTCCGTTAATACTTACTACAGACTTTTTCAATAGCGTAAAGGCAATTGTATAAATATATAGTAGGGAATGCAATAGAGTGAACGATGGAGAAAGTAACCGGATGCCCAGAGAAATATCACCGCAAACACATTTAAAAACGATTACAACATGGATACCGTAGAACGACATTTGTTTCAAATGCCTGCTATGCACTCCGTGAATCAAATGTGAGGCATATGTCGACCATAATAAATCTAGGTCTAAAGCGCAACAGAAAAAGTTTTGTCAAACTTTCAGTGTTTATACTTAATCTCTTAATCCTATGCTTAGATGACAAAACCACTCGACTCTCCATTAAATAGTAACTCTTAGTCAATTAATTTCATCCCCCAGAGCCTATGAGTCCTGAGTGAACTCTGTCCTCTGTCTATCCCACACAAATAACTATGTTTGTATTACGTTAAATATTATTTACAGCAAATTGTTGGTCCGTATAAGGAATGCGACAATTAAGAAGGGAAAGGGTAGACGACAGAAAATAATTGCAGAAGAATTGTCAGTTTTTCCAAATAACTGAGGCAAGGTCTACTAATTTGAATAGAGAAGTGATCAATTGTAGCGGCACTTTGGAAAATTAAATCCTTCTGTCATCAAATACAATTAATGTGGTGGAAGAAGAAAAGAGCTTAAACCAACAATGTGTAAGAACAAAGCAGACCACCTCTCGGAGCAAGGCGATAATTCAATAAGAGCACAAACAACCATTTCGCTACACTAAACAGCATAAGAAAACTTATTGGTAAAACACAATGAGTGATTCTGAACAGGTTCTCTGCGTCTACACTTACAATGTGGCAATTTGGAATTACTCGGACGTACTTAATCCTCTATACCAAAGGCAATGAAACAAGTTAGAAATTCAATACAGCGTAAAAACAAACAAAACTTGTATCCAAAGTTACACTCTGCTTTTTGTATAAGAAATTTTCCTCACTATGAATGATAAAGGAACAAAAAAAATTTTTTTTGCACATCAAATCAATCGGCAAACGAGCAAATAATAATTTTACAAGCACTGAATTCAAACCTAAATATTTTGAATGCTCTTTAGTTAAAATTCAGGTTAAAGACTGAAATTCATAAAATGGAATAAGGTCGATTTTCGATAATCAAATACGAATCTAAAATTTATAGTTTTGCTCAAACTCCACCTCCACATCCTACGTTATTAAATATTATAGTAGAGGTAGAGAAATAAATATTGCATATTACACAAAGCCCCTCCATCGTTACACTGAATTTCTTGAGGAATACGCACACAGTCGGTTTGACACAAGCAGGTAAACTTGTGAATCTTACAAATACAAAATGCATAGAGAATCGCTACGGGAGACTAATGGGGAGCGATAAATAAATTTTCGTCCTGACAAATGGATCCATTTATCCGATTGGCATTTGAAAGTAACGAAGCATACTATAGAAGTACAGAGTCATTCCTATAAAATATGTATAGCACCTGCGTGAGCTAAATATAATCTGTATTTATTAATAGCAATATTTTAAATGTACGTTATGAAAGTTGATGGGAAGTTTATCATAAAGTGGCTAAGGAAGTAAGTATAAAGGGATTGCATTCTTGATTTACTAGTAGACTGTATAGTGTTATTATATTCGAATAATAATAATAGGGTGAAGGAGTAGCTGTCTAAATGCATTCATTCACTGGTGAGGTAGAAAAGGCTTTAGAGGAATGGAAGGTCGTATGTGTGTCTGCTCTGTCTCTTTGTGTGTACGGTGAAGTGGCACTAACGATGAGGAAGAATAGGTGTGAACGACAACTGTGTATACGATAAGTAGGCTAGATCGTCGAAGTAATTAGATTTATTGCTCGAGTGATAAAAATGTATAAGTGTCTATGTGAGTATGCGTGTGAAGATCTAATCTACTTAAATCACTCTTAAGTGGTTTTGTTTGAGAGAAAGCAACTTTATCTATAGAGGGAGGCGGAGAGGCTCCATATGACTGTTTGTCGTGGCGGAGGATCTCTCTTGAGTGAGGGGATATGACTTATGGATACAGAGGATAGACATTGAACGAGCTGGAAGACAGTTGAGAAGAAAGTACGGATGAAAGTCGAAATTTACGATAAGCTCATAGTGGAATTGAGATAGGAGTGGCATGTTAGTAAATTGAAGTCTACAGGGCAAGAAATAAGAAGGGTAGAGGTGTGCAAAAAGAAAAGGAACTCTAACCAATATTATTACTGTATACGTGAGTGTCTCTGTGTGTGTGTGTGTGTGTGTGTGTGTGTCTGTGTCTGTGCATAGATATGTGTGTTCAGTGTATAGAGAGTGGTGTGTACGTGGAGCCAGCCTCTGTGCAAGCGAGAGGCTGATGCGGGCACACAGTGAAAGTAGACTTTGGGCTAAACAAGTCAGTCAGTTCAGTTCACTTGAGCCGACTCGCATCAAGTCAAGTGAGGTGTTTTGCGGATATATGGCAAATGAATAGAGTCTGTCCACAGATCAATGAAAGTCCCAGAATGCTCTTTACGAAAAGAGCCAAAGTAGTTTCTCCTCCACCTATGCTCTCCGGCCGGCTACATCCTCCTCCTATTACCACAACGCTACTACTTATCTACAGAGACTGAGAATATTACTACTACTACTACCTTCGAACACTTTGTCCAACATACTTCCACTACTAGACCACGACTTTGCTACTACTGCGGAGATATCTGCTGCACTTTCTACTTACTTACTCATAGCGGGGAAAGCAGAATAGAGAAAACTTCTCCGCTGCTTCCTCCTTGCCCACACGTCTTACCAACTCATCCACTATCGATATTCTTCTTGTTCAGGTTACTTTCGAATAAGTACTGTGTGCTCCATGTTACTAACAGCAGCAGCAGCAGCAGCAGCAGCAGCAGTGGAGCACACTCATTTTGCTGGTCTATAGTAGGGTAGGAAGGACGGAGACCCCGGTGCACATCTTCATTTCTCTCGAACAGTTCTTTTTTAACTTATGGGAGAAAACACAAACAAACCCAGTCAAGAAAATGAAGTTTTCTCTGCTCGTTGTGGAACTTTTACTCTGCAGATGTCTGATGTAAAGTTCTTTAATGAAAGCTGATTTGTTGAAAGAAAGCATTACTCTGTCTCCAATGAATAAAGTACTAAAGTAATGCGTCAAACACTTCACTGGCTCCGCCAATACCCGGCGACAGAAACCAATGCTCTGATCTTCAAGTGATGCTGTATAAGCGATTATGAGAAATCCTTGGCAATCGCACCCACAGTCCCACAACCTCCCCCTTCTCTCTCTCTCACTCTCTCTCTCACTGAATTACCAAGAATACATTTAGTAGCTACCGTGTAATAAAATAAGGTGACCTTATATAATTTTATCAGCTTCTGTGTAACAGTATCTCCTCCCACCATCCTCTATACTATTCGCACGACTATTTGCCAAATTCCTCTACGGAGTAGACGTGGGGCTAATTAAAACACTCACCGGCATTATTTCCGCCAGATCATCTATAGTAGGGTCCCGCGTCACCCCAACCGCGGCACTATCCAATGGAGGCACGACCGGTGGTGAAAGTAACTTCCGGTAGCATATCGAGGGAAAATGCAGGTCAAGAATAATTGAGTTGTAGACAGCGAGACCCATCAGTACACCTTCACAGTCATTAACATTAGAAATTTGTAGAAAGCACATTATTTGTGTGCAGTGAATAATGATATTTTATGAAAGCAATTAAAATTATTATTATGGTGAAGGGGGCAGGAGAGAAGGACATGTTTGCAGTAAGAGTTTGTGTGTGGGAGAGTTTGCATGGCTGTGTCTGCTGTTTATATGCAATTATTTATTATGTAGAAATCGTAAGAATTTCGCTTAACCTATGAGGTTATATTCACGAAGACTCCCCTGCTGAGCAAGGCTAAACCAATAGCATCTTGAGTTCGGGTAATAAACAAACATTCCGTATTCCGGCTGTACATAAAACAAACATTTAAGAAAATTATGTAGGCATGGCGCATTAAACAGACGAATCTTTGTATTACTAGTAGTTAGCCAAATAATGAACAGAGGCCATTAAAGTTGCAAATGAGGACGACGACGATATTATTGACCAACATTAAGTCCGGATTGGATGTGAACAGACTGAAATGATTACCTGAAAGATATCACGAATGAGTAACAAGAACCATTCTTTTGTCAGGCCCCCCATGTCTAGTCCGGGCTCACCGACGAATGAGACTCTTAGTTTCTTCTTTAAATCTTTCTGCTTCGTTGCAATCTGCACACATCAAAACACACACACAAACATAGGAATTTGTTCATTATTCCGTTAATGGCATTTTTATTGCCAGTAAACTTGACTGACACTGAATACAAAATTGTAAGTGTGTTTTATACTTCTTTTAAAGAATCGGCGACCAAATGGTTTCTTCTAACGTTAATATTCAGGAAAAATATATCTATTTGTGGGGTCTGATGACGAGCGACTTTGGCAACAAGAGACCTTCTGGCAACCAGAATCATTTGGTGTTCTGCGTCCTACGTGTAAACAATATGATAATTTAACAGTTCCAAATTCTAATCATAATATTATTTGTAACTACATGTGCTCTCTTTAAATCCACTGAGAAAGAGCAAACCTTTGTAAGAATTATTCGTTTTGCGACAATGCTAAGCATGAAAGGGTATTGGCAGTAAGAGAACTGTCCAGGTCTGTCTGGGCTCTGCCATCTCCAGTATTCCTGCATCAAGTCAACGTGGTCCAGAGCACTGTTGTAGAATTCTGTGTAGTGCAGAAGTGCCGGTTGACAGCCGTTATTTGCAGCGTCTGAAAATAAATAAGAATGTTCCTCAGTCCTGCAGTGACTCTGATGCAAATATATGGAAAGTAACCGCAACACAACGCAA
The DNA here is from genome assembly GCA_019776185.1 of Plutomurus gul. Lineage (NCBI taxonomy): Eukaryota > Metazoa > Arthropoda > Collembola > Entomobryomorpha > Tomoceridae > Plutomurus > Plutomurus gul. The sequence goes on from JABASC010003115.1 coordinate 9,355, forward strand.
TCAACGCAGCTCAGCAAAAGACATGCAAAAGAATGAAGAGATATTGAAATTAGATTCCGTACTTAGAAGAGCCAAAACCCTCGAAGCGGCCGGAATCCACCACTTTGATTTTGATAAAGGTGGTAAACTTCTGTCAGCCGGAGGAAATTGTCTTATTGTCACGAACTGAGTCAGTTGTCGCACCAACATCCTTAGACGGCCTACTTCCAATCTGCTGTCAATATGCGCATATCCCATTAAAGGTATCAAATAAATTAAAAACAACGTAAACAGTGCACTTTTTTGAACAATTATGTAAGTATAATCTCATTCCTATAAAAAATAAATCGATAAGATTTTTTAAATTGTTAAGGTAGTCCCAGACCATCCATTGAATTGAAACTGGTGGGTTACTCCATCTCAATGTCCCAAAAGTAGTAATACATTGAAAAATGGGTAATCCTACCGATAGAACTTTTCTGTCGTCAATCAGAAAAAAAACTTACATTTTACTACAGTGGTAAAACGAAACTAAAACTGAGAATGGACTTTGTGACGGTATGCTGGCATTTATTTATAATTCAGCAGAATTTTATTAGTGTAAGTGCAAAATGTAGTTTTCTCTTATTCCTTTAATCTTAATCTTACACACTACAATAGACTGTAGAACGACTATATTGACATTGAAAATCAGTGTGCATGTTTTCTATTGATTTTTAGAAGGAGACGGACTCTGTAAAGGTGCTGCTCTTTACATGAGTAGGTTCTTAAACTTTTATTTTACGAATACGTAAGGAAGCAGTAGAGCCATCAAATTTCCCCTAAAAATCTAATGTCTCATTTCTAAATTGGTTAGCTCGATAAACACACATGTCCGATTAAATCAAACTGAAATAAAACATCAATTCGATCTGAAGTCTATAGAAAGAGAGAAAAACAATTTTAGTTCTATCTGCGCAAAGAATGAAATCAGAGACAATAAAATCAATGAAAACAATATCGTAAACACAATTAAGACTCTAAAACGTTAATGCAATCATTCCACCAAGCCTTTAGAAACTATACGGTATAGAGTAAAGGTTACATTTCTTATTGGCCTTGTCCTGCTTGTAACAGCGTACCAATTGGGCAATTTTAAACAAGAGCATGTAACTTTTTCAACTTCCCATTCCGCTGACCCAGACACTACGGGTCGTTTCGGGGTCAGAATGGAGGGCACACATGTAATTGGTACCAATTAATTTTTTTCAGCTACTCATGTTGAGTACAAAACGAATTAATATTGCTTTCTCGTATTTCGTTATCCAATTATTCTGTTATTTCCTTTGTAGAAAAACTTCAAAGTAAGAGATCTACACAGGAATCCACAATACAAATAAAAGTTGAAACAATACTTCAGAAACAAGCTGTGTGTTTGTTTTCAATGTAACAAGAACTTCATTTGATTGCATGATAAATACATTGGGTCGATTACACTCTTTGTTGCATGTGGTCATTTAGTGGTCATGTGACATGTGATCTTGCATGCCTCCCGCAGTGTCAAGATAAAAGCACCTCGATCCACTCTTTCAACAAATTCAATGGAGAGACACCACACAGTGCTCCTCCAATCACCTTGTCACAAAAATGAGCGAAAACTTTTGTGCCATAACTTTCACCTGCATGAACAGTAAAGTGTGTTGAAACATTTCCATGTTATTCAATTTGGCGAGAAAAGTCCGCGTGAGAAAATAAAGTCAACTGCACACGTACAATGCTCGTGTATTTGCATTGATTTTATTTCCACGTACTAGTTCATTGTATAAAAGGGCTATTTTTAAAATTGTTCGCAGTCAGTAACGCAACATTTGTGTCCTATTAGATCTACTGCTACTTGGAAGATATGTGAACATGGATAGGAAGCGGATGACAAAGGGAAAAATGTCTTATGAAATGCTAAATATTCTAGTAAAAATAGGGCTTCGTCTGCCTTTCGTCGTTAAATTATTCAGAAAGCAAATCAATAAGCTCCACAGTTGCCCCATGGCTTTCAGTGTGCTCCCACTCCCACAATTCCTTGCATGATTAGTGTACTAGTATAGGAATTCTCATAGGACACTGCATGGTACATTACACCTATATTACCTATATCCTATATACACTGTTCTATATAGAGCGTATATAGTTTGCCCTCGCCAGTTTAATTGAAATCGGTCATGTTTGAATGTTTCCGTGTTAGTACTATTGTTTCTTTTAAACAGCATGTTCTGCGCGTACTAATATTCCTAATCCACAAGGGTTTATGCACATCGCATAATACTACGCAAGGTAATACAACTGCAGTGCTCTCAACTTGTTGTTCCAGCTTATCGATTATTATTAGTGGCTCAAATGTAAAAAAAAAACCTTCATTATTAGGCTCTTATCTGAGCGAAAGAATTAATACTGTCGTATTGATGACGTCAAAAAGGATTTATACGTACGTTCGAAACCAATGAACGAGGATTTGATGATCTGTATTAGGCAAAGAAGTGATGTGACGCAAAACATGGGCCAACACCGTATACGAGGATTGGGCTGTAAATACTGGATTTTGTAGAATCACAAACAAAGCTCGAACTTTATCCTTAGCATACAATCTGAAATTAAATAAACCGGTAAATAAAAGCTGTGCTCTAGTTTCAACTTTGGCCCAATTACTAACAAAGGCAATGAACAGGATGCGACGGGGTCAAGCGGAATTTTGACATCTCTGCTGCCATTCATTCATAAAGCAAACTTACTTCTGCTTTTCGTCCAGTAATGCATTCACGATGGATTTTAGAACTGTTTTTTGAACCATTGATGGCTGAAATTGACAAAGGAAAGTTGTTAGCACAGCGCACAGTGTATGAATTAGGTACTGCTGCTATACACAATCAATACCCATCAAATTATTGGAGACCCAATCGTCGTCTGAGCTCTAAGTCGTCCAACTATCTACTATCCTTCACAATGTAACTGGGCTCGAATCCACTTCAAACTGTTCTTCTATGCAAGCAAATGACTGCTCGGCCCAGCAACTGCTAACAAGTAAAAGCTCGCCGAGCCCAGAGTTTAATATTTTTGCATTGCACAGGCATCTCTCGCCTAATGACTCTCTCTCCCCCTTTCTTTCTCGCAGAGCCGCCTTATGTATGACAATACAATATTCTCCTAATCTCTTTATTGCTCTCCGTTTGCCAATCTTTCAATGCGCTCTCTTTTTGATATGCTCCTCGGTGCTTTTCGCAGTCTCTCTTCTGTAGCACAATCAGCTAGTTTATTTGGAAAAAGTAGAGCGTTTTGTGGCCTGTTTTATTTTTTTACGTGCACTGAACATTTTATGCAAATGATAAAAGCAAGGCGGCAGAAGGCTTTGCTGTTGGTCATTTTGTTACAGTAACAATGTAAACTGCGTGTCGCCTGCTGATTTACACGTTCTATTATTCTAAAATCGTAATGAATAGGAAAAAATGTTCTATAATGGATGAATACTAAATACTTACTATTTAGTATAATGTTCACTTACGGAATTACGAAGCGCATCGTTGACTGAATATATAAATTCCATGTTGAGCTCCGGCTCATCGTACATGCTAATCGTTTCTTGAAGTTCATTTTCACTGTCAGATGTGGTCGGTGTAGCCTACAGGAATAGGAGATGCATGCAATATAGTTTATCATCATGGCTTCTACTCTCTGTCTCTCTCCCTTCTCTCTCTCTCTCTATTATGTCATTATGGAATATTGAAGGTGTTTTATTTACGGACATTGAAAGTGGAGCAAATATCAGCGTAGGACTCGTACGTCCTGGAGTAAAATCGTAACAAATCGTTGTAGTTTCCACTCTGCGCTGCATGTCTTACGGCTTGCCTGTTTACAAAATGAAAATAAAATGCAACCAGCTCTCTTTCTTTCTGAACTTACAACAAAGTTTCTTTGACAATGGGCAATAAGTTGGCTGACAAATGATGTGATAACAGATGTATAGTTATATGATCTCACTGCTGCTGCTAACTATTGATTTATGTGCAAAATTATAACCACGAAAGAAAGTTGACGGAGTGAGTGAGAGCAATCCATTTGTCATCGGGATAACTTACAGAAAATCTTCACGATTCGTCTCTTTTTCCGGATACCGCGGCATGAAAGATTCTTCTTCAAGACCCGCTCCTAAAACCAACATTCCATTTTCTTCTCCCATATTTGCCTCAAAGCGGTGCTCTTGTTCCTTGTACATACATTAAAATAAAATCATTCTATTTTATTAGGTCTGTGCGTCAAAACTCCAATTTCTCTCTTGCCCCACTCAACATCAACAAACATTTCCCTTCTCCATTCAAAGGAAACCCGAGTAGGAAGAAATCAGAGCCACCACTTCCTTATAGTAGGTGTATATACTTATATATATGTTTAAAGATATTAATATAGGTATTTCTCATTTTCAGTCTGTTGAACGCATTTATTTGTCATGGTTCTTTCTTGCTGTACTTCTCGATGAACAAAAAAATCCAATTTGATTCTAACCTATGCAAGTAATTTCAGGTACATAAACTGGAACACATCAGAAGTGTGCATACTTTTAAACGACAATTCTACAGCAGACTACTGTTTACTGTACAATGCGATATAACAGTGTATATCTAATAAGCAGAAAAGATAGGGAGTTAGTGCCAACCCACAATTAGTGTATATTTTTGTAAAGTGGACTTGGCATTACAACATCTGCATTGATGTTATATGCTTGCTATACACAAGACAATGGTTCTATGAGACGTACTACAATAGGAAAGCTGTGTTAAATTAGTATTTGACGTTTTATTTCAGCTGAAGCAAGGCTTTCTTTCTTGAGATCAGCTTTTAACTAAATCTCAAGAAATCAATTATGCAAAACAGGAAGCAACTGTTGAAAAGAGAGAATTCATTTCCATACTTTCAGTGACTGGGGAGTCTACGCTTGATGAGAAATGCACATTCAACTGCCGCACTCTCTCTATCTTACTCACAATCAGTGCCGTAGCCAGAGGTAGGCATAGAGTGGGCTACGCCCTATCTTATACACGTTAATCATACACGTTAATCTCCCTCCGCCCCAGCACCTCCTTCCATATGCTTCCTATGTTAATTTAAAAAAATTTGACTAGGCTTTATTTAGCCTGTGTAGTCCAGTCCTGCTGGCTACGCCACTGCTGGCACTACGAAATCTCTGCAATAGATTTGTTGGCTTGAAGAAGCATTAGCACAATAACCTGAAAATATTCTGATATTCTCCAGCAAAAATAAATATCCACTACTACACGCAATGTCAATGCTTTCCCAAATCCTTGAGAGCCACCAGAAATCCTTTTTCTTCTTCTCTACAGACCAATATAGAGAGCAACAGTAGTTCAACATAAAGGCATGGAACAAGGATGCTTATTGCGGTACATATTGAAATCCTAATGAGACCTGACACAAGTCAGTCTCTATTATTGCAAGTACCGTACTCTCGCTCAATCTGTGTCTACCTCTAGAAAATGTTCTTAGAAAAGTAAGCACAAATTGTTTGTGGAAACACAGAAATTTGTGTTTTTTCTACTCTCTAAATTGTCAACGGTATTTTACAAATCTTTGGTCGTCGTCTGATCTTTCGTTGTCTGCATTTCAAATTTTCGACTATATTTCTGATTCAATAAGCGTCTTTTATAGTTATACGAATACTACATAATGTATGGCTGAAAACTTTCAATACAATATCCTGCTGGAACCACTCAACTATGAAAAAGAATTCTGAATATCTGCTATATGGACTACACACAAAGAGACGAACACAATCTGTGTTTCTACGTAAATATAT
>JABASC010003116.1:0-15162 GCA_019776185.1 Plutomurus gul
GAGTTTTCTTGAAACTGGTGCTATGTAATAAAAGGACAGAAGTGCTTCACTCTTACATACTTACATAGTACAGATAGGTGTCTGGATTACGCCATTGGCATACACTTATCAATACTAGTATATTGTAGTGAGGTAGTATGCAGAAGTGCGGTATGAAGAGGAAAATACATTGAAGCCTTTGTCGTGTGTGCATGGTCTTTGACTTTGACTTAGGCCCACATAAATATCGGCAAAAGAAAAGACTACATGGGAACTAATGTAAGAAATAGGGAAGAACGACCAAAGAGGATAGGAAAGGTCATAAAATAGGATGGCACTCTAGTCGAATTTCAATCGATAGATGGAAAGATAGGAACGTTGAAACCCATGTACACAATACGCATTATATTACACAAGAAAAAGTACGTGTATTTATACATACATACACATGTGTACAACGACATCACCTTTTACTTGGAGACGGTGTATATTTATACATGTAACGACGTATTGTATTATTTTATAGACCAGCTTGGTTGCATTGTAGTAGGTTATAGAGCAGTGGATGTTGGGAAATGAGCACACAATGGCAAAGTAAAATGGGGAGTCAGGATTCTCCAAAGTTCTTTGTTCATAATGGATCTTAGAGATCTGATCTGATGATCAAATCAAATCACGGCTTCTCAAAGCAGTTACTAGCGAGAGCTCAGACTGGCAAAAAGTTTCAAGATCAACCAATAAGTTCTATTCCGTGAAGTTCAATTCAGGAATCGTAGCTCAGAGAAGTGCATTGTGTGAATAAGAGAGTCAAACGGATTGCTTTGTCGAAAGAGCAGGACAGAAATTGGACTTGACTCTACTTGAACTTGGACGCAATGAAATAGGGGAAGATACTGCACACAGATATCTGTATTGAGATATGAAGTCAAGTGGGGGGAAATGTTTGGACGCGTGGTCACCAATATCATGCTTTCTGCCTTTTCCTCTTCTTCATTACCACAAAAACTTAAGCTGATCCTGAATAATACTAAATAACTGGACAGTTTGTATACATTAGTGCTTCTACTTGAAATTGTTTTATTTACTTTGTTGTCTGGTGTGCGTTTGTGTAAATCGTTTGACTGTACAGCAATTCCAAGTTTTTCGAAAAAACATTAAAACGGAAAAGGACCTTGGACGTTATGATGTAAGAGAAAGAGGGGGAAGTTCATGTACAAGCTCTCGTTTGAGTTGTGTACTCGTGTAATTCTATTTGGCTAGTGAATTACTCCAGTACGTATAGGACAGTGTATAGTGTAGTACATGGGCACAAATGACTGTGTATTGTATTTTGTGTAGCAATCTTTATATAAGGTACACAGCAACCGGAGTACAACTACAGTCATGTTTTATTGTATGTACAGTAAATGGGACTAGCAGATAGTTTGTGTGACTTGACTGTGTAGTAGCAAGTTTTTTTCCTTCCTCTCTATCTCTGGTTTGCTCTTCTCGTTTCAACTGCATTGACTTCCCCTGGCTGCTTTTGCATTGCTTCTCTTTGCTAGGGTCTTCCTCTAAATGCGTGCATCTTTCTTTCTGAGAACTAAACTGTCTTATCTGCAGTTTGTAAGATGCAAGAGAGTTTCGACTATAAAGCTAGCTTCCCTTTTCTGCTTATACTGCTTTGTTATGCTTCGGTTCTTTCTCCGAATGGAAGGAAGAGAAAGTCTTGCTAGTCCAAAGTTCAGTTCACGTCGCAAAATATCATGTCAGATTTTCTATCTATTTCCGTAACATTTGTATAAGGTTGTTTCTGTAGCAGTATCTACCTAGCTCTCCCTGTGTGCTGCAATTTAGATGAGTATTCGGCACTTACAATTTACGTCAGTCCAACTGTTGGCACAAGGTTTCAACCTATTTATGTTCTTATGCATGATTGAAGTTGATTAAATTGCTTTTGTTAAAGTTATTCCTTATCTTGGTGAAATAAAGTTTTTTCCCGTCAAACTACTTATTGTCAACTCTTGACAGAGGAGGTTAGTCGTTTCAGTTTTATAATGTTGTTTACTGTTCATAAAACGTGGAATACTTGCAATTCAGGTTCAGGGTTAAATTACGCAAACACCTTAGACACGAAATGCACTCAACAAAGCTTTTACCATTATTGCTGAGTGAGCGGGGAAAACGTGCTGTCTCTTGGAAAACTGAATGGTGTGCTGTGATATGGGATGCAGGTTGAGAGTTGAGAGAGGTATGTATTTACATGAAGGAAAATCCCAGACTAGTAGTACTAGCGTTATTCTTATTGTCATTGTCATCATCTTCCGGTGTGCTTCACTGTTTCTCTATGTATTTTTATCATCACGCTCGCTTAAGTTTCGTTTCTTTGCGCACCTACAATACTTTTCTCTTTCACCATTTTGTGTAATAACCGTAAGAAAGCGGTATTCCATTTCTTATACCCATTAGGCACCACCCTTTTTAACCAATATTCTTCCGTGAGGAAAAAGTTTGTGAGTTGAGCGACTCGAAGACGTCTCAAAACAGAAAACAAACTGAAATAAGTAAAGTAAATTGAAGGGCAAGGCTTAGAAAGTGTTACGAAGGTTTTGGAGATCTAATATGGAGTGACTCTGTCAGGAGCCAAGTTCTGTCGTGTAGACAGAAATGGGTACTTCTAGATGCATCACTGTATTTGCTTTATCTGTCAACGTTTCAGGTCCCAGGAGTATTTAATGTCAGTGGCACGTGTAACAGAGAGGAAAAGTAGTTCTGGTCACTTGTAACTGCTAAAAAACAAGAACAACAAAATTTCTAAATCGAGGTGCTTCGGTTCACAAAAGAAAATTATTTGAAAATAACTCGATAATACTAATTAGTATTAGTTTTAAAAAAAACATTCAATGACAGAACAAATTTTACTTGCGTATTTTCTTCCACTTTTTTAGCATAAATAAATATAAACTACCTGGGACTGTGCATATTCGTACCTATCCATGAATTGTTATATAATACAAAAGTCGAATAGAATAGAATAGAATGGAATAGAACTGATACCTTAATCACGTACAGTTTCACATCCACATTGTGAATTATTTCAAAATAAAAAACGTAAACTTGGACAATCTTGGATTCATGGTAAATGTTAATGAATGTGAAAAACAATAAGTGAAACGTAAATAAATTTGTCCCTTTGTTCAAATCTAATTCACCCTCACAAAAGATAAAAATTGAGAATATAGTTACTGTTTAGCAGGGTTGTAGAACCGTGTTTATAGTACAACACGGATAGAAATGGTCAAGGGATGTGAATGGGTTGATTTATTTAACATCATGCAATACATTTGATTGTAATAGGATAAACATGTAGGACTTCTGTGTGCGCTACAGGCAATAAACAACTAGCACACTCGCCATCACTCAAACTCTATCTGCTGTAAAAGCTCATTCTTCTGGCCGGGTGAGTGAAGACAGCTACTGGAGTTAATGAACTGCAGTGTACGAGTGTGCACTGGGTGTATGAGCTCGCTACATACAAATATGTAGTATAGATACAATTTCAAGTTCCTCGATTATTTTCTTCAGAAAAGACCATTACAGCCTCAAGATTTCACTTTCGTTTATGTACGTAATTCCGTATCCTTACCCCAGTCAGTAACTGCAGTTTCAGATACATACATCAGCTATTCACCAAGTAGCAAGAGACACGGAAAGTAAATATTAGGCATATAGCCTTGAAGAGTCTGAAAGCGAACTTGAAGGGAAGTAAGTTTTATTTTCTCAGACGACCTTTCTACTCCCGTGTGCTTATTACTTTTCTACTGATTTCCGAGTTGGAAGCGAAGGAAGGGAAGCATAATGATGCTTAGAACTCTATGCAAATTTTACTGTGCGTTATTATATATCCTAGTAGCATGTTTTATGGTCTAGTGATACATGACATGCATATGCAAGCTACTACTATCATACTCATCTTCATTCTACGCAATTTCATATATTTAAGTAAATCATAGAAAGATATTAAGTATATGCACGCCGAAATGGCATAGAGTGAGAATTCGGACAAGTTTTGTAAACTCATTTCTTATATTTTTATTCGCAGAGAAGAGTGAAAGAAATGCTAATAAAATGTAAGCTCCACTCTATAGACTCCACTGTGTAAACACAAAGAGCTTACTTCTTTATCCATCAAGTTTTGCATTTCACAGAATTTAATTAAATGAAACATGCCCGACTTGTATACAACATAGCTATTTTACAATGTTGTTGGTTGCATGTAGTCTTTGAAAATAGGCAAAATTCGAGATTTTACAACAGAATTACCATGCATCCGTTGAAAAATATTCCTACGCATTCAGTTAAAATTACTCTATGTACATATGACAGGAACTCAGTAAGTGATGTTTGATTTTATAAATGTATCTTTTTCTGTGCAGAATATAAAATTTGTGAAATGGATATGTTAAAGTATAGCCATATAAGTAGTGTACTGTACGTTATGAAACGATTATTTCTGAAGACTGTTCGTGGGGGATATTTTATTACTTAAAGGCTAGAGGAGCGCGTGTACCTGTTACTTAGAATTGTATAAAATATACGATCCACATTATAGGAATATGTGTGTATTTCGATTATGTGCACTATAAGTAAGCAGAGAAGTCTTTCAAAGTCAAGCCTGAGACAATGCTGACAAAGCCTCTCAGGGACTTTTCAGAATTTGAATTCAATGCATTGCATCGACTTTAAAACACTACGTGAGCTTACAGAGCAGTATGTGCAAAAGAAAATAGACAGTGCGCTTGCTATTCCCATTGTGCATTTAATAACAATGAAAGAAGATAAGAAGGGCAGAAATATTACAATCCACAGTATTTCCTACAAGGCGGGGAAAATGTTACGAGAGCGAGGAAGCTTGGGCAACCACAAATCTCTAATGGAGAAAGAAAGATAAGTAGTTTTCAACGGCAGAAATTTCTTATGTAGCCTTACGTAGTAATGTAGTGCAAAAGGAAATGAAAGCGGGCAGGGAATACGTAGTGTACTTTTGATAAATCAGTATATAGTTTCACAAAGTATTCAATGATTCTGTGCGTCGAAAAGGAAAATATAATTCAAATGTGACTTAGAGGTTGAAATGTAAAACTTAGTACCAACCTTTCTATGATACATTCTGTAAAGATGTAAGATCATATTCCATCCACACTTCTTTTTTATACAATGTAATACATAAACTTGTTCAATGCAAGCCGACTACATACATACATTATAATTTAGCATTTAAATAAACTAAATAAATTAGAAATTCGTACTTTGTATTTCCTACCTCCATGTCCAGAAAAATTTACTTTTTTTTTGTTATCTATAGGTTGTAGATTATCCATACACATTTCGGTTAATTCTCTAAATTATGACAATATATTCTCTTGCCATCCTGTAAAAAAACAATTCCATTGATATTTCACGTCATGTGGTGAAGAGATGGTTTGGACGATTCGAATCAGTACTTGGGCTTTATAACATATAACACTGCTTTTTTTAAGTTATTCAAGCTTGCTAGTGCATGTATAGGATTTTGCACGCGTTGGTGCACGGATTAAGTTTTAGTGTTTTCATTTTCCATCATCGCCCACATGAGGCATTCACTTCAAAAAATCCAAAGTCATAATCTAAACACTACACTCAACTTTATCCAACCAACTATATTACGTATTCTTCACTATTCGACTAACAAATCAAAATGTACATGTAGTAAGTAGACTCTATAAAGAACTCTGAATACTTGGCCACTAACTTGTATATGGTTTATGCCATAGTTTCCATTTAAGTTTCTTCTGGATTGGCTTTTATGCTAAGTCACAGGGCATTTCAAATTATAAATGAGTCTTTAGGGAGAGCATACCCTTCTGACAACACAATGACTTTCATCAACATCTTTCTCTACAATCTACGGATTTCCATCCCTCTCATTGAACTGCGGCTTTCAAATACTCCACCAGCAAGCTTCACAAAGTGCAGCCACATGATCTTACACGCCGTAATATCACTCTCGCTATGTAGCATGTTGAAAGCAATGTTACTATACAAAACATTGGATTTTTTTTGAAAAGTCAGCAACCCCAGAAAAATAACCTAAAAATAATGTTAACTGCAAATGAGTTTCCTCCATCCGTTCTTTACGATAATGAGTGACGAAAAATATTAAATAATTTTCATTTTAGAAGAAATTGGCCATCACGGTAGAATAGTATTTCTGCGAAGCATTTCTGTGGCAAGAAGGAAGCACTCCATTATCTTTATTTTTATCACTTGACTTTCTTCTTTGTCTCAAGGCAGCAATGCCAGTCGCATCTGATTACTTTCACGTGAGTGCTTCTCTGGAAACTTGGGCTCTCAGGCTCTTTACTAATAAATTCCTTAAATCACTAGAAGTAATTCAATATGAAGTTAAATGGAAAATTGAGTTTACTCGCATGAATGGATGTGTGGGAAGAGGCTTGCGCGTTATATTTCATGTTACAATATACATGAGCTGGCGCTTAAGTACATGCTTCTGACAAAACTGTTTTGTTTTTCCCCATAGGTCACATAGTGTTGTCTCACTCATTACGACACCATCGAGGTCACTCGTCCACTCCCATGCTGGCCTCTGCGACACCAGATATGGTCTCAGCGGCAGTTGACGAGGCTGCGGCGGACTCGGAGACGTTGCCTAACACTCCTACTGGAGAAGAGCCAGCCATCACATCCATCCTAATGGATTCTTCATCAGCTGCAGCATCCCTGTCTTCCTCATCTTCCTCGTCCGCATCCGACGAATCCGAGAAAGACGCTTCTGACAGTGACACATCGATGACGGAGTCAATGCAAGCAGACTCTGCTGCTGTTGCTTTGGCTGCTGCTTCTCCGTCGACGGCGACGATTCCTCAGCTGAAAGTGAAGCCTGGCCACGAGCTGAAACTTAAGTGCGACCTGAATAATACGTACGGTAGGATCATGTGGTTACTTAATGGAAAGTCGATCCGAACGGATAATGGACGCTACTCGATTCAAGGACCGAGTCTGAACAGAGCAATTGAAGGCAGGTTAACCATCAACAACGTGCTGCCGGAAGACAACGGAGTTTGGCAGTGCCATGAGACCAAGTTTGATGGCAAGGAGCACGTCTCAAAACCCGTTTGGGTAATTGTTCTGGGTGAGAGACATTTCATATCTTTTTGGCTCCTGTCCCACTTTGCTTACGTGTTTCTAGAATTTTCCCTAAATTTATATTACTTGTTTATTTCTTAACGTAAAAATGACCTCGTCCAAAGAAATCTTTTGGCAAGCAATTTTCCATTTATGTACACTGGTAAATCCGACTGTGACCTACCTTTGACTGCTCGTCGTTAGAAAGTATACTACACAATATTCCCGCATATAACAACGGTTAAAATGTGCAGTTTTTGCATTTGGAATAATTAATTGCACTGAAATTAGTGACAGAGCTGGAATGGCTCGAAGACAGATATTTGGAAGGAGACAATTATTCAGGAATCTTTAGATTCGACATTCAAAGCTCCACACAGACACGTAGGCCAAAGTGGAGGCGTTAAAGAATCCACTTGCAATAAGACAAAGAAAATATATGGAGGACTCCTGCTAGGACCTCGGAAGGATATTATAAAAGACTGCCTCCTGCTATGTTTATATCAAAAGGGACCTGGAGTACATTTCGAGATTAGGACGCGGAAGAGTCGATTTAAGTTGACTGGAACGTTGTTGAAGAGCGGGAGAGTAGATTTTGAGATAAGATGAGGATGACGAGATAGAATCCTCGTCGGGTCTGAAATAAAAGGGGAGCCGAGATGGGCAAGTCAACTCAAGTCAGTTCAGATGTTTGCAGCAGCAGCTCCTTCAATAATGTTGCTCACTGCATATGCACTGGAGAAGACGAGAGCACGGGAAAACTATCCCCACATCTCCCAGAGATGCAGTCGCAGAGGAGGGCATTGTGCTGCATGCAGAGACCGGTATAAAGTGGAGGAGTGTGGTAGCGGAAAATGGCAATGTATGGAGAGCGGGAGTTAAAGCAGAGTTTGTCGAGTTGGTTGGAAAATTGAGAGGTTCTCGATAGAGTTTACACAGGAAAATGTTATTTGCATTTTCATTTGGAGAAGCGAGAGTCGAGAAACGATTTGAAATTAGGATTTGTTTGATGTGTTCTCAAATTTATTTTACAACAGGAGATAAATGTGTATTGATACGGATGAATGGTTCAACTCACTTAGTATGTCACATTGCAACTTTCCCCATTATTCTCCAACAACCTTATACTACATTGCCATTATAATAACTATAGTTGTGGGAATTGTTTATGGGCTATAGACTGTCTATAAAGTTTGATTGTAGTTGTGGGTACTTACACGTGCTCTGCTATTCCACAGATTATGATGATGATAGTAATGTTTGGTTTTTATTCGTATAGCGCCACCAAGAGGAGTACACATGGAATCGGATGGCCGTCGTGTCTTACCGTCCTCTTCCCCTTCAGCAACAACAGTTACCTACAGAGAAAAAGAAAATGTCAGTCTGCAGTGTGTTGTGGAAGGGGGCAACCCCCCACCTGGGATATATTGGTTCTTTAATTCAAAAAACCTTACCAATAGTAGTCATTTAAAGTCAGAGTATTTGGAAGACGATAGAGTTTATATTACGAGAAGTTCCCTTCGCATAGGTACGTACAATTCCATGTAAATTCAATTTAAAAATCTTTCGCTAAAAATTCCTGTTCAATCAGGTACTACTCCACCGCCAACTATGTCCATATGTTCTCCACGTTGATCCATTGCAGAAATTCCTCCCTTGCCCTCCACCAGAGTCCCTCTTGGCCCAATCTATCGGACACCTTCTAGCGGTGTATAATTTTGGTCTGAATTTACAGAAAATATCTCAAGGACGGATCATAATAAAAGTGTTGTTTGTGTTGTGGATCACGAGCTGGTGGCTGCGTCCAGTCAAGATTCGGCATACTTGAGAGCTGCTGTACATTTCAACATTGAATGTAAGTGACCATTCCCTTAAGTTGCAGTCTTAAAATTCTGAGAGTGAAAATATTTCTCATTGTAGAAGTATTTCTCTTTGATATTCAAGCTTACTGGTTGTTTGATTTCCTTGCGCAGAAATGAGCGCGGAGTTTTCCAATTACACCTTGAAAAACATTATATGAGCTGAAATTATTTTTTTCGCAACACTGTATTCTAATTAAGAAGTAATTCTAAAGCTTGCAATTTTTCCTAAAAAATTATGTTTTTTAGAGCAGATTTAAAGAAGCCAAGCGTAGATAGTGATTGTATAGCTGATGCACGTGAACATGAATAGATATTTGTGAATGTGAAAATGATTTTCCCATATTTGTTTATCCTGGTTGGAAGTACATATAAGAATAGGGGGAGAAGGAGAAAGGAAGAAACTTTTGAAAAGTTTGTGTAAACACTTTTATTAGGTACGTTACGGCTGCATACAAAGAAAGCAACTACTAAATACTTGAACAATGTTTACGCGTGTGTGTGCACACAAGTTATGAAAGTACGAGGTTTCCAAGTACCTACTCAGAGCAAACATAAATAAATGGTATGCCTGTTGGTAGCGTGGTCCTGCGTATAAATTTGGCTGGTTTATGGAACAACTGATTAGCGGTGCATGGTTAACAAGTGCAGCAGGCAGTTAAGTTTCAGGGAAACAGATATCATGAATATGAAATTAAACGAGAGAGTTGCATGAATACAATCATAGGTTGTCATAAAAAAGTAACAACCACTTAGACTGCAGCTTCTACTACATACTAGCATGTGTTTTACCGAGCGGCTATCCTTTTGGTTGCTACAAGGGGTTGTTATACAAAACTGCATTTTCCCCAGAGAATCGAGACACATGTAAAAGTATAGATCCAATATGGAAGTAGTATTCGGTTAGGTAGTTGCGGTTTGAGCATTTGAGCTGCAACAGAGATTCATAAGTTAGTTGGTACAAAAATAAATACTTCATGCATAAAAATCCAAAAATCTGTTTTCTATTATTAAAGAAATTAACAAACAAATCCCACCTATTTAATATGGATACATAGTATACATATTATTGTCAGTACGCAGACTATAGAGGCAAAAAATAAAATTTTTGTGCTATACAATAAAAAATATAATATTTTATATTGGAGAATGTGAAAACCCATGCGCTTCCATTTGACAACGTAGCAAACAAATGAAAAGGAATTTATTGAATAGTAAACGGTTTAAGTGAAAATTCTCCGTCTTGCCTTTGTTCTAGGGATTTAAATTCAAATGTACGATTTGATAAAGTGCAAAGTAAATGTAAACGTTCCATATAGCAGTGGTAGTAACAGACAGAGACAAAGAGACCCAAAGTTTCGAGTTATAGAATTTCTATATAATATTGGTGGATAGTTGAACTCGTGTTTTTGTTGGTGGAACAAAAGGTCCACCCACGGAAAGCACAAACACTTTGTCATGGCCAATCTTGGAAGAATGTTTGTAAAAATGTCACATTTAGTTGAGGCGCGTTTAGGGAGAAAAGTAAGGAAATATTCATCTTGATTTAGTCTTGTATGGTACACAGGAGAGTGAAAGTATTCGTATTTGTAGGACGATGGTGAGGTGGTGTGCTAGTGTTCGCTGTAGGCTAGTACAGTGGAAACAAGTGAGTGAACGTACTCCTGGAGTTATTTGAATGTGTGTGCTTTCTCCTTACTCGAGAGTTCAGCTGGCCCTCTGATCCGGTATGTAATGGCTTGGCATGCCGTAGCAGGAGTGTGGAGGACGAACACGAAGACGTGCCATGCATAATTCATACAAGTGAGCCTCCACTCATGTAAAAGCCTCAGAGAGGAGTTGAGGTGAAGCGCTGGTGAAAGAACTTTACCAGAGACCATGCACTTCTCGCTCCCTTTCTTGTGCAGAGTGGGAGCCAGAGGAATATCCACCATGCCATAACCAGCCAGTAGTAAAACACAGATATTGGTGCTAGGTTACTCTGGTTAACTTGTCATAATATAATATTCCAACTCTGAGAGCATGTCCTGTCACTACTGATGCGATTCTACTTTCTGCCCCAATCCAAGACCTTAATCCTTTACTTACTGATACGTCTTCGTGACAGGTGGATGGAATGCCTAGTCCAAATCAACTGTTACTGTTTTTCACAGGCCATTGTACTATTTAGTTCATGCGATAATGTGGCGGGCAACTCTAGAAAGAAAGTGCAAGCATTATATTTTCCTTTTCCCTTTTTCTTCCTGTCTCTCACATTGTGCGCTTCATTAAGAAATAAGAATTGTTGAAGTAGGCGGACTCAATTAAATAATCCTTTCTCCTCAGTATTACTATCAATCTTGACACATGACAAGGTCACTTTTTTCCTTGGAAACTGTGTGGATATTAATAGTTGTACACAATGCGCCCCTCTTTGCTTTTATATAGTAAATACATATAGAACGATATATGGCTGCGTGCGTTTGAGTGTGGATAATGTGCATTGAAAGGTGATGGAATTGTAGGTAGTTTGTCACCACTCGAGCACTGGTCAGTCAAAAAAGGCAAATCTGAAAGCTTGTCACATTTGTTTCCACTACACATTTTCAGACATTTCCGAGTTCATTCCATTTTTGCACAGCACTTCTGTTCTGTCGCGAACGTTATCAATCATCTTTCGGATTTTCGTTTCATCTATAAAGATTATAGGGAACTATTAGCGGACAATATATGATTGTGCAGGAGATTTGAGATTTTATATAAATACATATGCATACGGGGTATTTCGTTGATAGGTACTCAACTATAAATATGTACTCGTATGTCTACTTTGAATATGGATTAACGGCTTGTGATTATTTTTAGTAATGGCTAAACTCTGTGCAATTATTATATGTATTACGAATTGCTGTGCACAATTTTGTACCGTTTCATATGTTTTCCATATTTACCTTTCTCAACAATTTGTTTCGGTTTTGTTTTGGTTTCACTTGAAGTACTCGTGCCTTTGAAATCGACACCAATAATTCTAAAGTGAAGCAAGAGATTTGAGCAGTTTCCAACCAAATCGCAAACATATTTCGGGAACAAAAATTTAGTTGGATTTAAAGGATTTTCCTACTATGAAAAGCATTATTGGCATTTTGAAGTCTTCTGCTGCTATCACTCTGGATTGGTTTTCCAATTCTGAATTATGCCTAGCGTAATTAATTTTCTCCATAATTGCTTTTGGTGGAGTTTTATCAATAGCATGAACATAATAATGCGAAAGAAAGTCTATCCAATTCTCATTAAACCAACCAAAAATTCCTGATTCGAACAATCGTTTCAAAATTATGCGAGTTGGTTTTGCATAGGCCCACGGCTCACCATCGAGGAGGTTTTAAATGCGTTAGAGTCGTGGGTGAGCATGAAACTCTTTACAAGACATTATTCTAACTGTATCGTACCTATTTAATATATAATTTATCGTATAATATACAATTTTTTACGCGTAAGTTCGTACAAATTCAGCCTGATGATATTGCGTGTGAAAAACAAGTTTTCAAAGAATAATTGCATTTGGTGAAAGGTTGGGTTGCTTTCACCACGAAATTCTAAATGCCTACAATGCAAAAATTATAGACACCAACATTCTATTGTAGAATTTTTGTTGTTCGTGCGCTTTGAAATACGTAGACAATACGTATGTCCAGCACATCGATTCGAATGGAAACCGAGTCTTTGTTATAGATAATTGCACTAACTCTATTAAATGTAATTATTTTTTATTGCTGTCATTTCATTATTACTTCTTTTACTTTTTATTACTTGTAAGACCACAAGAGAGAGTGATTTATTGTTTACAACAATAGAAAAAGTTACACAAGCAACACTTGGAATATTTCCCATATCATACGCACTTATACCTGGAAAGAAGCTCACTAGTAGGCAAAAGGGATAAGCCCAACTTATACAGTACAATTCAGGTACCTAAATGAAATTATTTACTAATCGATAATTAAAAAGGTAATTAAATGATTATTAAATCTTTGGTCAGTTTATTCTCGTTCGGTCTGTTTCTGATACTGATGTGTATTTATTTCATACAATATTTTCACGATTCTGCATTCAACTAGTATATAGTACGTACAGTACGTATAGGCATAACTGTATCATTCTACGTAATACGCAGACGCTGAAATATTTCGTGGTCCGTCCAAAGCACACTTTGGCATGTAAATTGTTATTTTATGCCACTGAAAAGTTACATTGATCTCACTTAAATTGATTCGATTACATATTAATGCTAAATTGCTGAATCACAAATGGAAAATGTACGTTTATGTATTGGAATCCTCCACAAATTATTATTCACATATACAATCGTATTAAATACATTTTCCAACCTGAATTGAAAGCCATTGAAGTCCTTCGCTCGACGTAATGTGTTTGAGTGTGGTATTCTGTTATTAGGTACTTTTATATCACCAAAACGTTGCTACCTATACTGTTCATTTGCAATTTAGCTAATTTTTGTGAATTTCAGACCCTAATTATCGAAATGCATATTCATGCCTTTATTAATTACTTCTACATATACATAAAGGAAAGTCTACCGCTTGCAGTGATAACATCAACTGTGTGAGTCGTCACAGTATTGAAATGAAATTTCTATACGCGTAGATATTGGTTTTAATCAAAGCGTGGAGTAGTGGGGGCGTGGGGTTAAAAATTTGCAGCTGGTGTAGTAAGTGGCTGAGTGAATGGGAGCCAAAAAGGAAGACTAACTAAGTAAAGATAGCTCTTACGCACAGTTGTAGTAGCTGGGAGAGTGATCATGTTAGGAGAGTAATGCTGTTGGTGGTGGTGCTCTTGCACAATAGAGAGCCTTATGTTGAAGTGAAGTAAAAGCCTTGCTTTGACAACTTTAGAATCACATAAGTTGAGGAATTCTAGCGTCTGTCGGATTATTAGCTTTTGAAAGAAGTCGCATTACGAAATCTCCAGTTCTTTTCTCACTCTTCCTTTTTCCAATCCAAAGTGCACGGATTCAGCTCACTTTGGTTTAGTTGGATGCGGCTGCTGCCATCCCATCACACACTAACTTGAAATAGTAGTCTATTCCGGACCGACAAAAAGGTTTCATTTCATTTCATTCAGAGTGGATAGAAAGCAAAGATGTGAAAGGGAAGCGTTCGTAGTAACAGAGACAGAGTAGACACACAGAGAGAGAGAGAGACGAGAAAGCAGAGGCATTACAGAAACAAGGAAAAAGATCTGAAACTCTTATTTTCTTTTTCATTGCCCACCCTCCTTGTACTGTGACCGGAGTTTTCTCCTCTGTTTCTCCTCCATGTAGAATATTGAATTGTAGATTTCGTCTTCTCCCTTATCCTCTCATTCCTAATAACCAACCAAAGCTGCAATGTCTCCTCTCTCTTAACTAAATAGTAGTCTTCCTTCGTTTTCTTTTTACTTACTATACATGGAAACTTTTTTTTGGAAGCAGACATGCTAGTAGATAAGAAGAGGCTAAGACAAGACAAGTAGAGACAATCAGTCCATTTTTAGAGGACTTGCATTGCATCCACAGATTATAAAACGCTGAGGGCTTTATGTCTCTCCGCTAGTTTAGTTCGCATTCAATTTATTATAGTAGGCTACACACAATTGTACTATTGCGAGCACATACTTTGGCTTCGCACTTTATGTACACAGTGTAGGGAGCGAACGCAAAAACTCACTCTAT
The DNA here is from genome assembly GCA_019776185.1 of Plutomurus gul. Classification (NCBI taxonomy): domain Eukaryota; kingdom Metazoa; phylum Arthropoda; class Collembola; order Entomobryomorpha; family Tomoceridae; genus Plutomurus; species Plutomurus gul. Next base: position 14,713 of record JABASC010003116.1, read on the forward strand.
TAAACTGGAAACCGTTTTTACTATCTCCTCTAATCACCGTCAAGAAGTTAAAAGTCGCTATGAAAAAGCTTCATGGGGATTTTCACATTCATACGTAGTTTAGCAGTTGATAGATGAGACGATGAGAGTGATTCATATGGATACTTTCTCCTTCGATTTTCCTAAGCCCGATATAGAAGGTCTATTCCATTTATATTTTCTGTATAGTACCTGTAAGAGCGCTCGTATACTTTATCTAAGGGTATTAGTGTGGAGGAGCTCTCGGGAAAAATAAAGTATTTTCCTTTTCCTTTAGAATGCTTAAATGCACCAGCACAAGTATCAATCAAGCAGCCATGACATGTGCGAAAAGTTTGCTCGCAGAATAAAAGCATTCTCAGTATTCCAAATTCATAATACTCGCGAGCCGTCTTGCACAAAGAATGACACTTTCGCTTCACAGTGCGCATA
>JABASC010003117.1:0-15162 GCA_019776185.1 Plutomurus gul
ACAGTGCAATGGCAGTTATGAGCTAAAAAGACACCATAATAGCTCCACCCTTGTATTGAATACTATAATTGAATTACCAGTGGTAAGAAATTCACCTAGAAGAAAAGCCTAACACACCACGAACAAATCCATTCGCAAAACCGAGAAAAATTCGTTTGCAGTCATTGCTCATCGACGTATTTACGTAACGATGACTTATGACTTACAAGAACATATTCGAAACGCTCACCCAAAATTCAATAAAAACAAGTTTGCCATCCAGAGGTAACTTTGTTTTCGCAGAAGTACAAAATACTGTCTTGAGCAAAGCCAAAAATATGAGATTGTCGTGTAAATATTGTACGTTTGATATTACCTTACTTATTGAATTTAAATAATTATTTAAATTATGTATGGTGAATACTTATTTTGGCATTATATTTTACACGTTTCAGCCCAGAATGGAAATTTCTGCGGTGCTCTTTACACCATTGAATATAAACATAAGAAAAGTGGCGCATCTGGTTTGTATTGTGGTAGAACAGTTGAAAAGAATCTTGCGAATGTTGTTAACTTAAAAACCAACAATAAAACTGTATTACAGAAAATTGTTAAAAAGAAGCTGTGCAAGCGTTATATAGAGTAAATTCCCTAATTTTTAAAATATTTTTCAGCATTTTTTAGAATTTTTAAGATGCTATATACATCATATCCATAATTGTAGAACTAAAATTTATGAAAAATTGTGCTCGTTTCACAAATATTTATGCGAACAAGCTTGCACTTGAAAACGGTAAATACCTGGTGCGTGAATACTTTAACTGCCGCTACCGTCAAGGAAATGTTCAAGTCTTCCATTTAATCAAAAAAGAAATAACGGAAACAATAGTGAAGGGAATGAGAGCTATAGTGAAAGCAATGCCTATACCGAACCAAGTCTACGCGCAAACAAAGGGAGAAAAACTAGTGCGATCTATATTGAAGGTTAGATTTAAAAAATACATTCACTATGATTCCCCTGTACTTGCAATAGTCCTTGTATCCACTAGTGCTGCACTTTCACTACTCATCATTTCAGTGTCCATACGGTAAGATAACATTATAAAGAAAGAAGTCATAGCATATCTGACTCTATGGAGATTGAAATGATGAGTAGTGAAAGTGCAGATACTGCGTAACCCTATAATATGCAGTACAATTAGTATAATTGTAACGTATTTAATTCTAAGGATGCATCTAAACTGCCTTCGTTGGTAACGGACTCTGACTCATCATCATTAGAAAACGACGATGCAGACTACATAACCCAAAATGGACCGTGAACTGTGTAAGGCTATTTACCATGAATAATTCACCTCACTTGTTAAGTTTGTTTTTTGTTAATTTTATTGTTCTACCAATAAATTAAAAAAGTTGTTAAAAATCTAGAAGTACACTCACCTCTGGGAACACCAATCCACCACCCGCCAGAGTCGCGGTCTCCATCGCTAGCCTGAATGCGCCCAAACACAAAACAAAATTGTTCCACTGTGTAAAGAAGGTATAGAGGCACACTGCTATGCATACAATGTTCACACGAAAAAGTAGCCGGATGAGATGCGTGTCGCAATATGCAGCTGCTATCAATGTACTTTTTTTACTCTTATTACCCCCCATATACAACGAATCATCCCCCAAAACCCATAACATCTGCCAACAAATATTGCCATCAAAATACAATTCCCCCTCACGATTCATGTTTATATCACAGGTTTTAGAGCGCACTTATGCTTTCATGGCATTTATTTCATGTGCGTAGTAGCAGACGTAGAAGAAAGTAACCACTGGAAGAACGCGGTCCTTTCACCTGCAAGATACTTTCTCTGAAAAAACACAGCATGTTGTACATATCCACAAGCTTTCTCCAGACGCGGTCCCCATTACTCTCTCATTTTCTTTTCCTCTCTACCTTTTTACTCTTCTAGGAGATTCTCTCGTGATTCATGTCTCGCTCGATCAATACAAAAGGCAAGCTCAAGCTCTGCATAAAAATTAACTGAAATGGCCCGAAACCCAATTAGCTGGTCATTAAATTTCAGCATTCACTCCACTAGTGGATTCTTTCATTATTACTCCTCTCCTGTCAATAGCCGTGCAAATTGCATACAAAGGCAATGTACAAAAATACCATGTGCTTATGTTATAATGTGTCTCTCGTCTGGTCACGTAGGTGAAAGTTCGCCAAAGGAAACAAATCCTCATTACACAATGTGAGTAGCTCTAAGCCCTATTCTTACATGTTCTTCCACCTGGACAGACTGCATGTGAAACTTTATCAAAAACTACTGCACACAAGAGGAAACCTGTTCATTCGACTCTCACTAGCTCATCACATTACAATATGTACTGTTGTAGTCGCCTTTCTCCACCCAGCCACTTCCATCACCGTTACTTCACTCTGTACACACGTTCTAATGCTAGTCCTTGTCTCACTAATTTCAAAATTCAATGTTGCTTCAGGAGAAACTTTTGTCACTTGCGTCAACTCGACTGCTCTCATCATCTTATTTTAGCTTTGCTAACTGTGGCTTGTCTCGTTCTCATTCAAGTCCCTATAATACTGTTCTGTGTACATTCAGCCTCTCCAAGTGTAGTAGTAAGTAGTTAGCTTTCTCTCGCTATTTTTTCCCTTCCTCGTCCTGTCTCGTACTTTTCCATCATCTATCCATATATCTCATGCGAAGAGAGACTTTGTTAAGTATGAAACTTTTCTTGTTCTATTTTCCACCCATCCATTCTTCTTTCTTTGTCTATATCCTCACTTACTTACTTCCACTTCCTTCACCCTCTATTACACACAGTTGCTCTCGTCATTGTTCGTATCTATCGTCCGTGCACAGATTCATTATATCGTTCACTCCCTTCTTTCACTCTATACAAGGACTACTTACTGTCTCTTACTTTCACTGTAAACTGTACTTTCACTTTCTTGGATGTTGTTCAATGTGTAGCGGCTCCTACTAAATTTATCCTTAGGGTTTCACGACTGCACCGTCATCCTTCTTATACAATAGGTAGTTTGCAGATATCTGAGCAACTACTTCATCGTCACCACCTCCTATGTAGTGTACCATTGTGCCCACTAAAGGCCGTGCTGCTAATAATACTTCTTTTCCTTTGTCACATACAACTGTGATGCAGCGTGGTGGCTCACGTTACGTGGCATAATAAGTAACTGATGAAATAAGACTATTGTTATAGAGAAACTCATTCAGCCTACCTTCATGGTATTACCGCATGGGCTACCTGCTTATGGTGAAAGCATTTTATATAACCCCAACGTCTCTTTCTCCTGGTACTCAAGAGTTTTCCTCTGTTTCAAGTTTCAGTCTACTCGACTAAAGTCCTAAATAAACGAAATATACCTTTTGTACATTTTCATTTACTTTTAATTTACATTTTGTACAGATCCTTTATCAAAGTCAAGCTGAAAAGCAGACGCCGTACGCTCTTTTCCACTCCACTTCCATGTTGCATTATTTTGTGTAAACATGAGGCAGACGAAATGAAGTGGAGAGACCAAACTGGAAGAGCACACACACACACACACACAATGAGTGTATATTTTCTTTGACTAGTAAACTTGCCATAACTTTCGAGACTGATTATTATAGTATGACATTATAATATGGAAGCACAAGAGTATATATGTATGGTGTATTCCTTTCTTTGGAAGTTCGCTTCCATACTCCCAACATCACAACTGTCAACCATTTGGCTTGACAATTAACCCATTCTTTAAAAAATAAGTTAGGGTTCGGTTAGTATGGTGTCTGTGTGGCTTAGACTCCGTTTGAGAGAGCTGGAAAGTATTTACGGCTAAAACTTTCAACTTTGAAAACATGTTCTTGCGCTTTCTGCATACGAAATCATGACATGGAGCACATTTCGAAGACGAGAGGGAGCAGAGGGCTCGTCTCGCTACTTAATTACTGCCACTAAATCATCATCTGCTCTGAACTGAAACGGAGACCTCGGTACTACTCATTACACCACCACCACCACCACATCGTGACATTTATACCGTGGCCGCGTAGGTAGTAGCTAACTAATGTAAGTAAACCTACGCAAAGCATTTCCTTGATGGAATCGTTTCCTTTCACTCGCTCGGTCGTGAAACATTTTAAACTACGTGACAAGACGAGTGAGGAGTGGACATGTGTATGTAATAGAGTAGCGAACCATTTAAGATAACCACGCGTACATTACAACCGTTGCATTATTGCAGCAGCCAGAGAGAGAGAGAGAGAGAGAGAGAGATAGCTTCATCTATTCACAATGGTCATTTCCCCCGAAATTGGACTGGAGAGTTAAATGGATGAAAGAGCTTGGGTGAATGGATTTGATTTGTAAGTAGTGAGTGAGCTTGGTTGGTTTGAGTATGAGGGCCGGATTGGGCTTCAGATTTGTTATGGTCAAAATGATCCATTCATGGGATTGACTCGTGGAATGGAGTAAAAGAGAAAGAACAGAGTCAAATGATAAGGGAACGTCAGTGTGCTCATCGAGCAGCAGAAAATAGTAATTAGGTTGAACAGACAAAGGTAACGTGATTTCCAGATTTCATTAGATTGACTGACTGAATACACGGAATGAATGAAAAGGCCAGTCCTAAGCTGCTCGGATAGAGAAAGTGTGTGTGTGTGTGTGTATATATACGCTACAGTTTCACCACCGTCCAAAGGAAGTGAATTTTGATTGATAAATCAGACACGGGTGGATGAGTCTCTATCAAATTACATGTTTCAGTGTAGGGATGTTGTATAGGAGCCTGTTTATAGAGAGAGCACACACTAGAGCGTGGTAGGTATTCTATCTGATGGAATTTGAGGTAAAAGAGTGTGGTAGACTGCTCAGCTCGGTTACATCACATTAGAGAAAAGAAATTTGTGAGGGATTTCCAACGACTTTAGACAGGCAGACTGGGGTTAACGTAAGGGCAGACAGAGAGGCATACTGTTATTACTAATAGGACGGACCCACACGGAACACAGAGATGAGAGAGTAAGATCGGACGTTTGGATTTGAGTTGAGAGACGGGCGGGCGGGCAGGCAGGCAGGCAGGCAGAGCTCGATATGATTGTGAGTTGGAGTAGAATGGACAGAGTGGAAGAAAGTCTTTCTCTGGGTTGGTTATATTATGTTACGGACATATTAGAGTAAATGTATAGCATGTATTTATAGAGCGCTGGTCGGTAAGAATCATGCCAGGGCATATGTAGACAATCTGGAAGAAAATGGAATGATCAGGCCAATAATAATGGGATCTCGGAACAATGCGATTCAATTGTTGCGGGGATCAAGTGATCGCGATAGGTAACCTGGAAAAAGGAATCAGATGAGGTGGAGCGACGAAGAGGCTGATTGGTTGGTTGATGGAAATGATTGAGAATATCATGGTTGTGAATGTAATGGTGAGAGAGAAGATATCTCTGTGAACGGTGGATTGGATTGGACTCTTGGACTGTAGAGACTTCAGGGAAAGCCAACAAGAGATAGAGAGAGAGAGAGTGAGAGTTTGGAGGCCAGCATATGAGTGGATGATTTATAGTATAAAGGTGAGATTTTGAGATCAAGCAAGGGTCCACAAACGTGCATCATTCTCACAAACCAAGTACCAGTACTGAAATTCATGTCCAAGAAAGTAGGATCTGAATCAGAAGGTAAGAATGGGAGAAACACATACCACAGTTCTCATATTATTAGAACTATATACAGATTTAATAGTATTAAATGTAATAATGGACAACAGATATCACCAAAGTATGGAAGTTTGATTTGCACAGGTATATGATATATACTATATAAATAGAGCATTTGTAATCGGAGAAAAGATGCTCACAGAGAGACTCCCAATGTTACAAACAGATCAGGTTTATAGTACAATCAAGTAGTTAATATGGTAAAAGGAAAAACACTTACCGGAAGGAGTGACAAGACCCAAGACAAGGAAATTCGCATGAGTGTTTGGAAGTGGGATATTAAGTTGCTTTGCGACGGCAAGTAATTCAGCATTTGGATATACGTAGGTATCAGAATGAATAAGGGATGAATGGTGCTTACAGCTAGTAGCTGCTAACCACATTGTATGGTACACAACAATCGATATTCGCACAATGAGGCTTTTTTTGTTAATATTTTTAAACAAACAAAATAAGGGAAATTGGAAAAGTTTCAAGCACTTACATTTACTTACATGGTATGATTGGGTTGGTTGGTGCATTTGAAGGAAAGTTAGGGCCAATAAGTTGCATTGTAATTCAAGTCACCAAAAACCCAATGAATGGTTATGAAGGTACAGAACATTATTGGTTGGTTGGTTGGTTGGTTGGTTGGTTGGTTGGTTGGTTGGTTGGTATTGGTAGTAGGTCAAATTCATTCAGGATATACATCAGCACCAGTCTCACATTTTCCTTTAGCATTCAATTCATGACCTAAACTCAAGAGTCGGCTAATAGACAGGAGCTGCTACTGAATGTGCGGTGAGGTGGCTAGTCGTATGAATAATAATATAAATGTATGTATGTAGTATAAAAGTTGGATTTCTTGGGAGAGTATTCGGTATGGATCGGAAAAACAGTTTTCACTCTTTCGGATTCAATTCATGAGCGTGGTAGCTTATGAACTCGCCGTGTGGAATAACATGAGGTGACTGAATGGAGACAATGAATCAATAAAAGTATAAGAGAGTGATGGACAATGAGGAAGATGATAAAGAGAAATGTTTTTGTGTATTGTAAGATTTCACAGGTAAATTATTTTTATTTCATAATACAATCGTAGCCTTTCTGTAACTACCTCCTGACTTTTTCTCATTCTTTATTTCATAGGTATATTTAGTTGTAAGGAATTATTACTGTCGGTGCATGAGGAGTCAATCAAATTCCATTAAATTTATGCTAACAGTGCAAAGAGATGCGCTAAATATGTAGTCACGGAACAAAAGCTAATTATCTAAAGTTTTAATACTATTTAGAGTAGTATGTATATAAGGAATAAAAGAAAATTTCGGATTGACAAACAAGACATTTAAATTATTAGTAACTAATTTTTTTTTGTGTAGTCTACTATTTATATTGTACGTAGTAATATGGATGACTTTAGGTATTGTGTATGTAGAGTTTGTAGAGGTCATTTTTAGGTAGGCTGTCCGTGTATAGAGAAAAAGAACTAGGTCTTAGGTTATTAGTAGTACTATTTACAGGATGTACAATTTGAAAAAGTGCATGATTACTTCTACAGGTTGTTTTCTAAAAAAACTGTACTTTGTCAAGAATAAGTCACAATAATGATAAAGAATTCAAAATTTAAAAAGTACAGGATTTTCATCAAACACTCTGCATAATAAAAACTGTTCAGTAGGGAGCAAATTTGTTGCGGTCATTCTTGGATTTAGGTGGTGGGGAACCAGAGGTTTTGATTTTTGGCGTGAAGGAGTTGTGTGGACGACGGTGGACACCAGTGGTTTGAACAGGCGGCTGGGAGCCAGGAAGTGATGCGGCCGAGAGGAGGTCATTCAAACCGCCGAGGTTTCCCAACGCACTGAGCGAAGAGAGGATTGGGTTCGACAGGAGCTTGGCGAGAGGAGGTAGGGATGCAGTCCCAGTGGAAGATGATCCACCACCTTGTGAGTTAGGCCCACTCGAAGTTCCCGGGCCAGAGCCTGAAGCCCCGTTAGGGGAACCCCCTTCACCTTTGTTCTGAGCTTCCAGATTCGCCTTTTGCAACTCCACACTGAGCAACCCCACATAACAATTTTATAATTTTCGCTACACTATTCCCTATCCTGCCTGATTAAACTACTGCAATTTCATACGAAATCTTGTTACGGATCTACCAACTTCTACGTAAGTTAAATAGTGTCTCAGTCAGCAGTTTGCGTTAAATACAACGAGCCGAGTTAATTATTAAGCAGCCAACGGAAGAAATGAAAGTCTACGACTTACACGCTTCATATTATACTAAATTGTATATATAGTTCACACAGACACTACGACGCTAGCTACGAATGCGCTACGATTACACAGGACATCCATTCTCAGCTGCTCTAGTATTACCACTGCCGAGAAACTTTCTCCAATACTATAATATATATGTAATAAGAACCAAAGACCATACATACATACTTACTTACATAACACAACACTACCCCCCAAAAGCAGTCTAATAAAATCATTCGATGGATTCCCGTGTGAAGTAGCTTTTGGCTGGCTGTGTCTGCTGCCAAATTTTAATAATTTCGCGCTGTCCCACAGGGAACAGATTGCTAAACTATATCACATAGCGGTTCCCATGCTGCATAAATCATCATCAGCTTCTATATATTTATATTAACTACGTGTTTCCTTACAAAATTATCTTTTGTCTCCATTGTGCAGCGCGACTGACAATGAAAATTGTGCCGCAAGAGCCTTATAGTTCAATCAAACAATGAATTTGCATTACAGCATAGTAGCGCTCAGGTAAATGCCATTATAGTCCTCTTATACATATAAATAGATTCAGTCATGATTAGTCGCATGGTACTATAATATTTATATAGTTGACAAGTAAAGACACATTGTCGAGAATAAAATATCTACTAATCAAGTAATTGCTAGTAGCTATTAATTATCCATTACAAAAACCACAAGCGAACTCTCAGCAACGTCATAAAATATGCAGCTACAGCTTTATCATCTCAAATGCCAAGGAAGTATTATATGTATAGTATATAAAATGGTAGTGATAATATTGACTCAAGTAAATCATCGTATACACAACATACCTCATGTTGATTAGGTACTGAGCCAAAGCAACTGAGTCCGGGTTCCCGGTGATGGTGATGACACGATCAGTACAACCCTCACGCAACTCTTCCGAGTTACTAATACGAATCATAGCACCGCTGATTTGCCTAGAAAAACAAACAGACACATGCTATTTAGACATACTGACACATACGGTTAGATATACTGGTGTTTCCCTTTCTCTCCTCCTCCTCCTCCTCTCTGTCAGTCTGTCTCTGGCGCTCTCTCTCTCTCTCTCTCCGTCTCTTACTGCTCGGAGGGAGCGAGGAGCGAGAAACATAACATTACATCGCATTAGGATCATTAAATTACATTACGTTACATTAGTTTGCAGCGCACAAAGCATAAAAGAAAACTTCGAGCTCCACCCGAGCCGAGAGCGAACAATGGAGAGATTAAGATGACGATAAAGACAATTTTCCGTTCCACCTCTCTTCAACTCACTTCCCATCAGCTACCTTGAGCATTGCATTAGAACAAACTTAAAAGTAAGTGATGTGAGCAGGAGACAAGACAGGAACTCAGACGAAACCGAACTGTGAGAAGGAAAGTAGTATGAGTAGTAGTAGTAGTAATAGTAGGTAGCGGTAGGACGACTGTGAATGTAACACGGAGGGGCAGGAAGACAAGACGGCACGAGACATCACAGACAGCACAGCAGCAAGCCAACTTGCCAAAAAACGCCAGTGAACAACTGTCGTCAGCCTGTCACTCACACAACGCTACACTAGCCGTGATATGTTCGCCCAGAACTACTACCACGGAAATTTTACCTTTACTACAGGCACACATACATAGATATCCATTAGTAGTAGTCTTGTGTGGTACATAGTCGTACAGTGTGTAGGTAGGGCAATGCTAAAGGTTCACTTCTCAACACACTCGTCCACAGTTTCAACCAACTTGAGAATAGGTAACGAGAATGTGTGATCATCTTCATTCACCGATTCACAAGTGCAACAACCGAACGATTCGTGTTACATCGCTATGCGCACCGCTATAAGTATCTGCCTAACCAACCTCGAGTAACATCCATCAACACTTATATATCCTACTACTACGGTGTCACGAATACCAAAAACCCTGTAGTAGTAGATTCTTAAAGGATCACATTATGCACCCATGGAATCTATCTATACATATATGACTAGGTAGTCGTTTATATGTGAGATAACATAGTAGATAGCAATTTTCGAAGCGTAAGCCTTTGTCTTTATTCTTTCTCCAATCTTGAGTATAAAATAGTAAGAGACAGGTATTATTCTCTTTTGAAGTCACGCGTAGCCTTCAAGTCACCACTAACGTGTCTTCGTTCTTGTCTCTTTCGTTGGAATAAAGTTGAGAAGATGGAACAGCAGCGAGCGAGAAACGTAGGAATTCTTACTTAACCCGACCCACAGAGACTTAACCACAGAACTATCCCACTCGGCGCTGCAAACTATTGATTTTCATTTCAAACTTTTTGATGACTTGGGAACGGAAGAAAATGAGTCTACATCTAGACACTTACGGTGGGACAATTGACTAGGTACTTCTTTGGCAGAGAGAGAGTGAGAGAAAGGCAAAACTCCATATAAAATGCTCTTCTATAGTAGTTACCGATGGTGGGGAGCTAACGAAAAAACACAGAGAAAAGTTACTTACCGGATTTCCGCAATCTTGGTGCCGCCTTTTCCAATCACGCACCCAATCAACTAAAAAAAATACAATTGTTACGACCAGTAACCACAGCATGGTGTTCATCTAGAGTCAAAATGACAAGTAATGTTTCCATGTGCAACTATTGCTTAACTTTGAGAACAAGGTATACACAATGCTGCAAAAGTGAATCTTGTATAATTTGAATTATTTACTTGTACAAAGTCACATTAGTAGTGGGAATTAAATAAAATGATGTGCCAGTGGGTTTGTTATACATATTTGCGTAAAGGTTGTGAAGTGGAAAGAGATATTCAGATAGCAGTCTGTATTAACAGGTACGCACTAAAATTACGCTAAATGTGCATTACAATTAATATGTAGTTAACATGTATGAACGCATTTTAATTTTTGTGAAATGTCACAGTAGGAAAAATGTGACGCTCTTCAAGTAAAAATGAATATCTTGATATAATATTTTGCGTGGCAAAAAAAGTAAAACATTAATCACTGAAAACTCAACATACAAAATTGCGGTAACTTGAATTTAGATTTGTCTAAACACATTTTTACGATTTTGAAACGATACTCTGCATTTACATAAAATACGTAAACGTATTATAATTTCGACTTTGAATATACCAAATAATAATAATGAAATTATAAATTGTACCTCATTGGGAACAGTCATCTCTTGTTGCACATGATTATTTTGCTGACTTTGCTGCTGACGATTGCTTCCTGTGCGCAACTGACTGCCCGCCAAAGCAGCCAAAGCAGCTAAGGGAGCTGTAAAAATTATATTACAAAAATATTAATTAAATTTCTATAGTTCTTGCCACTTCACACAGATATGATGATTTTTTTATTGATTATTCTCAAACACTAAAAGATCTCCAATTTATTCCTACTCACAATGCACTGATGGCTTTCCTAATAGCATCTATAACACTTTCAATTCCAATTAGTAATGTCTCCCTATGATATATGTACATACCTAATCTAAATTGCAGAAAATCGTGGCAAAGTTGGAGAAAAGTTTTTCTACCATTTGCCCCAATGAATTTACTTAACATTCGAGAACTGCAGGCGCATGTAATATGCCATTCCGGACTCTTAAAAGACTGTAGTATAAAAAAAAGCCAGAGGAAATTATTAGTGGAAAAAAGAGAGTGATTGCTGAGAAAGAATGCAGATTTCACCCACGTAGTTGTCAAAGACAGACAGATAACAAGCCCGAGAGTCAGAGTTGTCGCACTCGAACATACCCGTAGCCCGCATGCAGACATTTCATTATTGCAATTGTTCAAAAACAAAAAAGACTTTCTAGTAGAGTCGAGTGCAGCAATCATTGCCCATACGGCTCTTATAGTAGTACACTGTAGCGTATTAATAGCAGTACACAATAGGTACGTAACAAACCCAAGCAAGCTTGTAAGTACTTGCAGTGAAACAATGAGCCCGTATATAAATATTAACACTCTTCCGCTCTTCTACGCTACAAACACAACGTCGATCTCAATTTGCTATTCTTTCAGTTCCCTTCCACCATCTATTGGAAGTGTACTATGCCAGCAGTGCACTGTAAAAGTTGCTATTTTCCTTCTTTGTAGGATCAAAGCCTCGTTAATTGACACGGCTCAACTTGTGTACGGAACACGTAGCAATGAATGAATTACAATTTAAAATCCTATACTTAGTACACAACATTGCATGAGGTACTGGTGGAAAACACGGTGAGGAAGCTGAAGCGAGTCACGTAATGTGGAAAAACACTACGTACTAGCAACTTCTCTGTGCATGCTCTCTTCTTGGTATACTCTCTATATATACATATATTTACATTGCAGTAGGCGAGCAAGTGATTACTCAGCTCTAATTTTAGGAAGTTCTTGAACAAAGTAAAACTTGTCACATAATTAAATTAGCAACCAACACACTGACTGACTGAGCGCTATTGCAACCATGTCATTCTATGCAGCTTCCTATCTACCTTTGCAACCGTGTGCTAAATACTACACGTACCAGTACATAGTGTGTAACGTGAAAGAAAAAGGACATTGAAACTCGTCTCGTCTCAACTTCAGTTTGTCCTTATAAATTAGTTGTATCCCAACAGAATAGCAACATTAGGGACCTTACATAACGACCTTAACGTACGACTGCTTTGCAAAACTCTATATTCTCTGCTCTGACAATTACATTTTGATTTGTTGTGACAACGTCACTCGGCTAACGAGAGAATTCCCTTGGTTCGACAACTCTGACACGTAAACCTAATTTAGTTGGGTAATTTCGATGTGCCGTTTAAGCTTTCATTCTCTTCCGTCTCTCATGCTCTCCCTCTCTCATACCTACGTAGTCGTCAACTTCCACCAACCAACCAACCAACCAACCCAACAACACCATGAGCCTCTTATACAGTAAAATTCTACCTCCCATCCAATCCTACATACTTTCACTTCCTTTGACATTAATAAAATTCAATCTTATGTCGTGACACATAACTTGCCCTACCGTGACTACAACCACGACTCGAGAATTCATCTATCCGCACACAAGATACCTAATGGCTAAAGTGGAACTAGTAGCATGTCTCTCAAGATGCCTATTGTCTGTCGCGCGATCACCGTCTCTCTCTCTCTCTCTCTCTCTAGACTTACAGTCTTGAGAATGGCTCTGCGCCTCCCTATCATAACACTGCCCTGTAAAACTACATTTAGTAGTTAGATCTGTTCTTATTGTTAGCAAGACGACACACTACACTTAAACTCCACGGCTAATAATAACTTTGCTCCGCCGGCACTAAACTATTTTGATTATGCATTTCAGTTTCACAATCCCCCATTTATCACCATCAGCATTAGTTACATTCTCTTTTATTTGAGATTCACCTCCCGCAAGTGCTATGTCATCCCATTCCTGAGTGCCCTCGTTTCCTCCACTACCACTATGAGTCCTGTCTCTGCATGCATTGTGATTTTAGTCACCTAAAAACAAAATGTGAACTGTAGCCTTCTTCATACTTAACTGTACACGTACTACACAAGAATTGCAGGCAGTTCTTCGCTTTCCGACTACAGCACAACCTAACCATCCTTCTTCCGCCCTATTTTATCCCTATATTCCACTACTATTCACAGCAGAAGAGGTAATAAACTTTTCCATAAAAATGCTAAAACACAAAAGCTCTGCTTCCCTACTCTATATCACAGTTTTTCTTCCTCGTAGAGAAATTTTTAACATTTGCTTAACACATGATAGTAGTAAGTAGTAGTACATATCAGATGCCAACCTGCGGGATTCACGGGTCCTGGGTTTCCTCCACCAATGCCACCGAGTCCCAGAGCAGCCAGTCCAGCCAATGGAGACCCTCCCATTTTCCCCATCTGCTGCAAAAAGAGAAGACAAAAGAAACATTTTAACATAACTATAAACACATACTAGCAATGCAGTCAAAATTAAATAGCTCTGACTGTCACGATTTTCATGCGTAAAGCCTGCAGATAATCTATTATGCCTACAATAAAATCCCAATTGTTTATTCCTACAATATAAATTCTATATGTATTTTCAGTTTCCTATATGCTACTATTACCAAGATTAATTTCAAATTATAAGCAAACATATTGCACCCTGTGTGTCCTTCTTTCTATTATTCAATTGGGAGACAGTAGAATCAATTTGACATTTTGCGTCGCATCATCCAGCGACTAAGTATGCATTGAAAACCGAAACGAAGCGCAAACAAAACGCCTTTGCGCTCTAGACAAAGCAAACTCAAAAACACTCAAGATTCAATATGTCCCAGAGAAGAGAAAATCTAGCTTAAGCTTATCTTCAACAACAACAGTCCAATCCGGAGGAAAATCACGTTTTCTATCACCTGACTATATCTTTTTTATATAATGTCTATAGATGTAGCTTTTTTTTACCGGGACTAAGCTAAAAAAAGAGCTTTTCGACTCTGAAATTATTTACAGTGCACTACAACTACAAGACGAGGTCGTGGGCGAGTCAACAATGTCAATCCAACAAAAATAATTGGCACTTACTTCTGCAGGATTCATCCCGTAGTTTCCTTGCATTCCGTAGCCACCGCCGCCACCGCCTTGTCCCATCATCATCCCTGGACCACTGGGTCCAGGTCTTGGGCGATATGGAATGGTTCCTCCTTTAGGTGGGCTCTAAAATCCATATACACTGTCATCAAATGTTATCACGCACTCCAAACGCCTTTCCACGAAGATTCATTCTCATTTAGACAAATTTCAGTCATGATGTGATGTGCTATTAAACCAATGCGAGTCTATAAACTACCAAGTACGAGGCACTCTACATGACTCTTTACTTTTACTCTGTAACAAAGCACATTTCTGCTCATTCGAACGAAATAAATTAATTAAAAAATAGCAATAGCAACTTCAAAAGACGTCCAACTAAAATATTCCATAAATCTTAATATGGAAAGATTGGATTTTAAAGCAGGGAAAGAAATTTTCACAATAAAACTTTGTTTGGCAAGTGGTCGTTAACACAACAAACCTCACGCTCATATGGGTGTACATAATTGGTAAGTGACGATTGCCCAAACCATCTTCTTGCGATAATAAAACAAGGGAAGAAACAACTAAAATGCAAGTTATTTTGCAATATTAATAATTGTTGTAGTACAAGAAATGTGGAAAATCTCTCACTCAATTTCATTCCATCGACT
>JABASC010003118.1:0-15157 GCA_019776185.1 Plutomurus gul
AAATTTTTCAGTTTATGAATGTTTTAAGCAAAGTTATAATAAATCACTTGTCATTTTGTACTATTAAATGCCGCATTTCATACAATTTTCCTAAGGACCAAATCTGTAATTATTATTACCTGCAACCTGCAATACCCCTGTGTGTTTTCATGGGTTTGGCCAATGGTTCCCTTGTTGTTAGTTTAACAGTTCGTAGCTTAAACTATTTAATTTGCATGCGTATGATGAATGGGCTTGAAAATGCCTGCTTGGAAGATTTAGATCTATTATTAATATCAATTAGAAGAAAAGGTTACGTGAAAACTCTCGTTATTGTGTTAGTGCTTAGAAGCTAGTAGTTATTGTCTAATCCCGTATATTATGAATCTCAAAGGA
Source organism: Plutomurus gul (assembly GCA_019776185.1). Lineage (NCBI taxonomy): Eukaryota > Metazoa > Arthropoda > Collembola > Entomobryomorpha > Tomoceridae > Plutomurus > Plutomurus gul. Next base: position 376 of record JABASC010003118.1, read on the forward strand.
ATCATGGAGGGAAACCGCAGCCATTGGACACCTTACCATTTTCGGTGCAAGCCACAGCTTCGACTTACAAGCCTGGAGATTCCGTTGCAGGTTTGTGTTGAAGGTTTCTGATTCCAATTCAATTGCTGTCCATTAAAATTCATAATGCACACCTAGATATTATTTCTACGGTAAACGCAGCACCCAGACGGGGACACCCGTTAGCTCGTAATAGTTGAGTAATAAAACTTCTGTACTTCCTATAGTAATTAGTGAATTCTGGGATCGAAATCTCGGTTGACTACAGACTACAAAGTAGTTACAAGTGCACTCAAGTTGATGATGCACCTAAAGTCATCTTTTATGAATGTCTGTTTGGTGTGATTCAATGTTTATTTGTGTAATTTTGTATAAGTAAGTATGATTTCCAAAAATAACATGGTGTTTAGCAGTTTATAACTTCTCGCATAAAAACTCATTTATTCTTATAATCCGTAAGAAAGAAAGGATAGAAATCGCTAAATAACCATCGTACAAATAATAGTTCTAGTATATGCAATGTATGAATAATTTAATTTTACACACTTGATAAACATAAAAGGTATTCCTTTAAAAAATCAATCAACAGTGCTTACATGCGGTTCAAAGAACGATACAGGGAGTGGAAGAATCAATTTGGCATTGTTTTGCTGATGTCAATTGGTACTACAAAGTATATAAATACAGGTATGTGTATGTATACCTACAAATGCAACTATAGATAAAACAAGTTTGCAAAAGAATTAAAATAATATGGCCATTAATTTGCATGGTGCTTGAATGCGTGTTTACAGCATCAAATTTGTATCGCTCTGTACTATCAGTGTACATAATATGTGTAGCATAATTTCAATTGCTTTCAATGATATGGACCAGTAGCAGTATACATTTTGAAGGGGATCTCTTTTCTATATGTACATACATATATGTTTTGTTATATAAAACATGCATCTACATTTATTGTAACCTCTATGGTGGTTATATACTTACTTGTTACCGCATGTACATACATAGGTTGTAAATACATATTATATAATATTGTCTGAAGGATTGAATCTAGCATGTAATCAACTAATGGCTTATTTAGGCTACTGTGCAAAACCATTTCCTTCATGGCTTCCCCAGAAGCATTCCTTGAGACTGATTTGCCGCATTCACTCACCATTAAATCTTACCAATTGAAAGAGAATTCACTGTCTCACAGCTACCTCACAGTTTGGTACTGAAGGCAATATAAATTGTTGTCAGAAGTAATAGTGGCTCTACAAATAAGCTGAGCTGCATCACGTTGCACTAAATTACATTACATTTCGCGACAGGATTTTGAGAAATCATCTTCAAACTTTACCTTGTTCAGAGTGTTGTACTGGTCGTATTTCATTCTTGTGTTTCAATTAGGACAAATGAAGAAAAAGACTAATAATCTGTAGTGTGCACCAGAGGCAATGTGTTTGGCGCAAGATTGATCAGAATTTGTACTTAACTATAGTTTTTGGGTTGTATCAAATAGCAGGATTGATACACTTTAAAAGTAATCCTTCACTCAAAATCTAACGCATTTTTGCGCAGTGCACCTACAACATATTTAGACAAAAATCATTTTTAAAATATTTAAGTACATTTCTTGTTTCTCATACAACAAATACCTTCTATTCGTTAGAAAATGAAATAGGAAAAATTTGCAGCCACATTGCTAAATAATAGGGCATTAAAGATCCACGATCCACATGCAGAGAATTCCACCATTAATTCTTGAAAGCAGTGAAATAATAAATAATGCAAAGTTAGCTGCGTCTAATTGACAATTGTTAAATGATTACTTTAATTGTGCATTGCAAGGTGGCTATTGCTTGGAATCACGTCACAGTAATACACAGGATACAAATTCGTAACATTCTGAGAAGTAGAAAGTTCTATTCCGTACTTTAAAAGCTTTAAAAATTACGTTATTGCAAATTAATTCATCACTTTTTTGCATGATATTCATTTCCTGAGCAGATTAACAACATCTACCACTAGGGTTATAAAACTGTCACGATTAAGCACACAAGAGAAGACAATTACGTGTGTTTATACAAGACAGCGGATGTATTTGGGGTAAATTTTATAGCCGATGAGATTAGAGAAAGATTGCAATTGAAAGACAATTAATCATGCATATCGATTGAACAACAAAAGAACGTGCTCTTGTCAGCCTCGAAAATCGTTAGACATGTAAAATATGACATAGCCTAAATAATGTAAAATTCCAAAGGCAGAAATGTCGGCACTTGGTGAAGGAAAGCTCATTAGAGCGGTGAGCAGAAAGAATTAGCGGTAGAGCACAGCGGTAAGCAGAGCAAAAGTCTAGAACCACGTCCCTGTCTCTATTATAGTTTAGGGCAACAGTAGACGAATCCAGGAATAATATTCTCCGTTATAATGAATTTAATATGCAAATCTGCAAAGTGCTAAAACTTTCCATCATTAGAATCACTTGTGTAACAGTTACCTTGTCCGTTTCAGTTTCCACTCTCAGGCTTGTATTTCATAGGAACCCAAAAATATGTTGCAAACCTCGTGTTAAAACTACCTGACGCTAACTACAACTACGTATGTAACGTTTGCCTTGAGGCAGCACGTCATTAAAATTGTATCTACATCAAATGCTGCAATAGTAATTTAAGATTGTTCATGGTCCAAAATTCGAGTATTTTCCCTCACATTACAAATCAACCGTGAAGCGAAGCTGAAGTTGCCACGCAAAAGTTGAATAATAATGTAACATATTTTATATAGCAGTCTGTATAAATACCTTCTTCGAATGTACAACAAATTAAATCTTCTGTTTGTCTATTATGTAAGTTCTTCCTTGCGCTGCTCACTTTCCTTCTCTTTTTGCTACAACTTTAAACTATTCTTTTAAGCTGTCTACTCCTATTCGTCTATTAAATTTGGTGGCTTCCATTCTGTGCCCTTCTGAGCATCACATTGGCAATTCTAAAATAACATTATCATTGCCCCGTGTACTTACTGTGTTTAGGTGCTTGTTCATTTTTATGGAAGTGCTTGTGATTTCATTCTCTCACGCTCTACACATATAATATTGTATGGATACATTTACTATGGTAGTGCATTTAAAGCACATTACGGTGTTATATCACCTCTTTACCTACATTTTCATTTCTGCTTTTATTCATTCCTGTCATTCTGTTCACTGTGCACAGCATGATACAACGTTATTTAAGATATGCGCTTTAAACAAGCGTTTTTTAAAGTGGATTTGCTTCCTTTTTGTGTGCGGATGACTGCATATAGACAGACACACTATACACTGTTGCATTGGGTACGCAAAATGGTTTGGGTAAACGCACTTTCTCTCCAAGTATTTCATTACATGCTTAATGCCTGCTCTAATAAGTATACTATGTAGTTTGTGAGTGAATAGACCAACAATAAATAGATCGCTCTTTCGCACAATGTGTCATATATTACAATTATTGCAATTTTTCTTATCAATACTCAGAGTTCAGTTCATTCTTGCGCTTCTCAATATGCTTACATTTCAGATACTACGAATTTGAACATCACATGCTTTAAAATTCATGTTCCTTTAAGTATATGTAGCTTGATTGTACCAGTGTACACGGTGTGGTCTCCAACCGCAACAATTTGTAATACACTACTTTGCAAACGTAACATAACTATACATATTATATTGGTATGTGCATAAATAACTACGTGTTGTCATAAATATTTTGAGCAACAAGCATGGAATGTGTAATAATGAATGAAATGTGTAATTATTCGGAGAACTTATGAAATGAAATGGGTTATTATGATAATATGTTTGTCTAGATTAAGTAGACTTTTCCAACAGCCATCATTATGGTATTGATATTTCATATACATTCATTATGCATACCAAAACGGTTTAATCGATTTCTTACAATTCATACTAAGGGGCACTTTCACGATAAAATTTATTTTCCATTTCTTCCATTTTAACAATTAAATAAATAAGTAGATTCAGCATTGCATTGATGAAGCATCATCAAAAGTCGTATGCAAACTGATAGACTCAAATTGGAATGAGAATGGTTTTGGACACCATTTTCTGTACAATAGAATCGCAGGCACAAAGGAATAACATCGGAAAAGTTGAAATAAAAGAATTGAACTACTAGTATGTACAATTGCAGGCCAATTTATTAGGGAGTTAAAACTTTTGAGCGTAAGTTTATATTCAATTGAGACAAATTGAGAAACATTTTGTAAATTTTTTGCATATTTTCGTTACAACGATATACGTATCAATTATGTTTGAAATAGAAAAGAACAGAATGATCAATTATGTATTGATTGATCGACAAAGTCCGCAGATTGTGATATCTTGCATACTTTGCGATACGAATTTGATTTAGGTTCAGTAGACACGTTAAACAATAGCACAAAAGAAAATTGTGTCTGCTCCTTTTTCAACAAAGGACGAACATTCCGTTTTTTTCTCTAGTAACTCACATTTACCAGCTCGTTCCCAGCACACAATGCGTACAGATGCTCAAAAGCGATCTCATCAGTTCTTTCAACATAAACAAGGAAAGTTTTACAACCTGTGTTGTATTCTTTCTATTATTTCCTATACAGAACTTCAGAGAAAACTGAAAGGAATTGTAAATAAATAGAAAAAGTTGCTAAATTATACTACATTGTATTGCTACCATTGCATTTGTGCTGTGAATTGTTCTTGTAGAGACTCTGAGAGAGTGCCTTCGCTTTGCTTCTACCTGGTGGAGAATTGATCGAAAGTTTTGCCACTTCATTCGCTTGACTTACTCCGCTTTATTTTCTTGTTTTTCTTCGGCTTTACGTCTGATGAACAGAATACACTCGACGCGATCGGACCTCAAGAGACAGTGCACAATCTGATTTAGTAGCTACATCCACACAATTTTCCTTTCGTTCCCCAGTATAACATTGCCACACCACCAACCGTTATTATGTTCGCAGGTAATGCAGCTGAACCAAAACCGAGAGCGCAAAAGGAACGAATAAATGTTCATACTATTTTTTTTACTACATACATACAACTCGCTGTTGTACTGTGTAGTACATTTCGTATGTATACTTTGCATACCTTACTGTCTCATATTTCTGCATACCTAAATAGGTGGTATAGTCATTTTGTATTGCACTCGGTTTCCTTGCCCTGCATTACCAGACATTTTCCTGTGAAGTGACTAAACGGACAATGAGTCAGCCGCAGAAAACCGAGTGAAGTTGAGTCAACGTGCTGTATGTAAACTTTTCTAGGCACTTGAAATTTACAGTTCAATTCTGTGCTCTTTATCTACGCCGAAGCCTACGTGAATTCTGTACGAATTTTAATGAAGAGCCTACCTACACCATAAATTAAACTGTTGTTTGAATGCTGTCCAGTGCATACATCAGAGATATTGACCATAATATTACAGAATACTTCACGATGGTGATCCATTATGTAACTGCTAATTAAAAATCGTAAGCGTTCATCGATTTCACTAGTTGAAAGCGGGTTGAAACTTGAAAGAGGATTTAATTAAATAGTGGCTTTATCTGCTGTGAACAGCTATGCTAAGTCATCAACATTGCATCCTAATCTATATATATACGTATATGTATTTGTATCGTATAGTGAACTGCGTCTATACATACATCGAAAATGTACTTACATGCATCTGGGTATGCATTTGTTTCTACTATGTGTGCAGTTGGCACGTTGTTTCATTCTACATTGTACTTGCTCTAATTAGGTATTATTGGGACATCACGTGACGCATGTTACAGGAACGCAGACAATATGACCACGGGACACATCGGCGGAGATGCAGTCCAGACAGACCACAGAGAGTGGACTGAGAGCAAATTGACACTAATGAGCTAAGCATATAATATGTATAGCTTATATATGCATGTGGATACTTCCTGCTTGTACTATGTAGATGAACTCAAGAATTCGATATTTTCTGTAGTCAGTAAACACACAAAATGTGGTATGTGGCCCACTGATTAGAGATTTACGGTTTGTGTGTATTTCGTCGTAATATTGTAGCCTGTGTATGTTTTCAGCCCGCATATGTACATTCTCGATGCTTAAACTAACAAGCACACACATGGTGGCTTTGCATAAATCCCAGCAGAGTAAGTTCAAAAGTAAGTGCATCACAGAGACTGTAAATAGTGGACACGCGGAAGCAATCGAATGGAGACGAAGATAGATTGGATTAAAACGGATCGAATACATAAATACAAATGTAGCTTTTAGAGTTGACAGTGGAATTGTGCAAAGCGAGATTGCGGTTGTTTTATTGTGTAGGCCATATTATTGCTGATTCGCCGTTGTTGTACGCGAAATGTTCGGGTGAATTGTGTGTACAGTCAGTAGATAAGCAGTGTAATCCTACTAATAGCTGCATTTTGTGGTTTACTATTTGGCCAGTGGACTCTGCGGGCTTGAGAACAAAACAGGCAGGAAGCATTCATGAAAAGGAAAACGGCTGCGTACTACAATGCTATAGGGTATAGAATTTCATTATGAAATGTGCTGTACGTACAGGTGTTTGCAGGGTGCGCAGAAATGTTGACTCACATCACATCAAACATATTCTTTAATTATGCATTGTGTTCCACAAGATTGCAAATGGAACATTAAATATTTCTATACAACTTCCAAGCACGAGTTGTTGCAATATTTTATGAGTGCAAAAATTGTAGCTTAAATCACAGTTTCTAATATCATTGTAGTTTGTAGTACCTACTCTCCATTGGATATACAGAATGTGGTTATATTTATGTAGAACTTTTTGGTAAAAAGTGCGATCACCCTGTGGAATAAATCAGCACCGCCTGTTTCTCACTGTCGCTTGCATTACCCTAAACAAGCTTCATGTGCACAATGCACTACTTGAAGGACCCACAAGAATGGCTACAGCAGCGGTGCATTCAATATATCTCCATTGTCTTAGCATATGTGTTAACGGCGAAATTGTCGTTTGTGCCAAATCGAATTGCCTAAGCAATTTCAATAACACGAAATGGATTGTTATTTAAATAACTTGTGGGGCAATTGTGATCAATGAAGCAAAAAAGGATCCTACCTAAAAATATTTCCAAAAAGCGTCTTGTAAAATAATCTACATATATCTAGGAATGTTGCATTACCTAAATTGCAGTTTTGCCGTTGACACAGACTACAATAAGGCAAATAACCTCCCAAGAACCAAAATTGAATTGATACTGTGTTAATAAATCTCAGTGGTGGCTGGGGTACTGCTTTCGCCATTCTCTGTATTGAGGCAGACTGGCAACATACATAAATATCTAAAAATAAATAGAATCTGCACAAGTTCGAAGCTTATGTTTTGCAGACGATACTTTTCTTCGTTGCTTTGTCTTTTATTCAGCATGTGAATAGTGTGCTTTGCTTTATAATGACGATACTCTGTCTTCATAACATTTACAAAAAGGAAAGCACACAAACCCTAAAGAACAACAAATTGAAATTTTCAACTTAAGCTTTATATGTAAATAAGTTGAATAATAAAATTTGGGTCGCTTTCTATACAATATTTGTAAGTAATCATTTCAAAATACATATTACCATTGTGACTTGGCTGGACACATACAAATAAGTTTAAGTTCTGTTGTAACGTGACAGAAGGTACATCTTTCTTGCATAAATATAGTAAATTTGCTAGAAATATTAATGAAAACTTAATTCGTGGCAGTTGAACTTGTTTGTAGAATGCATACGTAATACTTAATAAATAGTAAAGGGAAAACAAATTTCCACGAATATGAGTAATGCACACAAACTTAACGAAGAAGTGGAAGAAAGGTAAATTAGTCGTGGTTTGCATAAGTCATGTTATTTTGTAGAACAATAATGTGTAGTAGGTACTAATACGTACCTGTATGCGTGAAGATGAGAGTTCTTGGCGGTGAAGGTGAAATCTTGTTAAAAGTTCATCTTACGGAGTGGTTGAATTTCTCCTATGTAGGATTTTAATTTTAAATCTATTAACATAGCCCCAACAGACACATTCATGCATACATCTAAAGTAAGCAAAGTTTCCTTTGTAAACAAAACAACGACTTCGTCATATTGTTACTTTAGCTCAGTCATGATGAGTTGTTTACGTTTATAGACTTTTCGTTTGATTTTTCAGGCTGAGAGAGAGAGAGACAGGCTCACTAAAGAAGTTGAAGTCGCTTTTAAGTCCTTAGTGTGCCTTCTACGTGTAAGCCTTTCACTCAGTCACAATCTATGCAACATAAATATTAGGCAGTAGACAGACTCTAACATGTCGACTAGGTAATCATTGTTGACTGCACCCATCTTTGCTCTGAATGGATGGCTGGGATTAAAATTACAAAGAAATTTGTCAAGACCTCCTTTTCTCCCTCTTCGGCTTCATAAAAGTTTTATGCTAAAATGGAACAAATCAATTCAGATCTCATCGTTAGACTAACGATTTGTTCTCTGGGTCTTGTTATTCGCTTCCTTTGTTGTTAAATTGTGAAAAACGAAGTTCTACTGTGAAATTGTTGTCAGCTACGTACGCACTGGTTGAGAAAGCACCTGTTCTTCAATACTTGATAAAAATCATTGCTGCATCGTTAAAATTAATTCGTACAAGTAAACACCTGTGTAAGCCAAGCAAGCACGTTCGTAAATCAATTGTTGGGCTGGCTGTTTTTTAATTTCCAAACTATGGGGTTGGAATGGAGATGATTTCTAAACTCTTGTAAATATTTAATGACGATCCTGAATTCAGCACACTACTTTTTGAAACTTTGTACCTATATGTATTTACTTATAACAGAGCAAGTCATTTAAAAATGGTTGTGAAATCACAACTTTAGGTTCAGCTATAGGTTACTAACTGAATTCTGGTTGTGAGACACGGATTTTGGGAAGCTGGTGAGTAAGATAGTACATATAAATATAATTTTACATTGGAATTTTTCAAAATCTATTCGGTGAATAATAGTATTTGAAATAATTTACATGTTTACATATATTTACATCTTGCTCTTTACACTTTTTCTTTTTACACTTTGCTATTTAAATCAACTAGTTTACACTGGAGTGCTTGTGGCTGCAAATTTTATTACGAAAATTGGTTTAGAAGTTGCTAATAGCGTAGGTTACCAATTTTATTACAGTGAGGAATAGAAAAGCAGTAATTTTCTATTTGGTTCAGTCAGACCTTCTCATCGACTTATTTACTATTGTTCGATGATAAGATGTTAGCCTCGCCTTGCAGCTATACTATAATATCTACTGCTGCAGCAAACAGTTACACAATTGAATCTCCAGCAGCGGTAAAAGAGATGGAGCACTAATGAGACCAGTAGGTTGCCAAAACACACCACAGACATGTTAATTTTTGAGCTTATCCAAGACGTCTATCTCACTCTTGACATTGATGATGCTTAAGAACTAACCTACACCGTGAGAAAAAGATAAGCTTAAATAAACCACAGATACTGACATACCTTCCCAGCGAATAACGTTGCATAATGAGTTTACCAATTATAATTACAGTGTGTACACTGTACTCTGTGGCGTAATAACTACGACTCCCCCCCCAGGGATTCCTAATACACACTAGATATAAGTGAAAAAGATAGCCCTCATGTTTCCATGTAAATACGATTAAGCCCTCCCCAGGAGAAAACTTTGGCTACGCCACTGTACACATTCTCAGAGTAAATGTGAATATGAAAACATGTATTACAGTTGGCAATAGTTCAATTGCAAAATCAAAATATGGAGACGCCAGGTTGGCAATGCATGTCGTGCCACTTTAGGACAGAAACAAGACCCCGGTAAAACAGCGATAAAGTAATTAACTCTACGACTCTACTCCGGTGGTTAACACGCTACTAATACACACATCCCAACTTATTCCTATCTTAACATAAATCCGGCAGATGCTTAAACTAATACTTGTGTAATGCTGCTTTATTGTATTAGTTGTGCTACTATACATAGGCGTGTTTTATTTATATCTATACAAGATAATGTGATTTTATAATGCTACTATCTCTTATATATGTACCACCAAGTTATCTCTTCCTTCATTACCAACTAGGTCCAGGAAAGTATTCTTTACAGTAATTACTCACTTACTGTGAAACTAGACCAAAGTGGAGTCAACACTTAATTTGTTTACACAGGCAATAAGTTTCATACTCTAAAGGCCGTCCATCTTTCCACATGGGCAATAACCGTTTAATGAACAAGGCAGAAAAACTTTGCATCATTTAAACATGCATCACCTGCAACTTGTGCACGCACAACACTGCACTACACAGTTCGGTTTTAGTTTGTTAACTGATATTTGTACATCCAATTTCAAACTACCGTTGTCAAAATTGCTGACATGAATATGCATCTCACACACAAATGTAAATAACACCTTTACATTCACTTGTCCACTTTATAATTTAATTCAAAAAATTGTGTAAATCTTAATGATTGCAGTTTTAACCGTAGTTCTACCAAAAAGCAGCAGACTAGTCACATAATTTTTGTGAAAAAACCAACAAAATATTTACGAGTTACTGAGTGCAATGGCATTCAGAATTCACAGATGCATTGATTACTCCACCACAAGGTAGCAAGTTGCGTGTGGCGCAAGGAAAGAGTCACCGACAAAATATTTCCTGTGTGGACTTTACTATACAACTCCCTATCATATGTAACTAATTGTAAGTAAGAGTTTCTCTAGACAGGTGTGCCACAACCAAAGGAACGTAATAGTCTATGTATTTAGTATTTGTATGGGTTGTGAAGCGAACTTATTAGATATTTATTATACATAATGGAAGATACAGGGAGCATAGCTACGGAAACGAGTAAGAGTAAACATTATGCTGGTAGATAGTAAATACTTGGTAGAAATGATACAACGTCCCAAATTAATACCATCAACTGCTGGTGCACAGATTTAGCATTATGTACACATCAGCATTACATTGAATTCTCTTAACAGTTGTAGGCGATAATAAAGTTATCAAGTTGGCAGTTTGGTTTGCTATCTTAACAGTGTAAAGCTTCATATATGTTATAAAGCGAGAGAGGTGGTAGGGAATCTTTACAGAATCATAAATCTGTCAAAATGGCCATTAGTATGTAGGGTTGATTGCACCAGTCTTGGCTTGATTTAACTACATAGCTTTGCGAATCTTAAATTACGCGAGCTAGATGAGCATCATGCACGATGCATGCAGAGAGAACACTAGTAGCATACTACTTCATATATAATAATGGCCAAGAGTGACTTCCTCTCTTTTACGTTCCTTTCATTTCCTCGTTTTACATCTGTCTGTCCACATGCAGCATTATAATAGTCCATTGTTCGATTGAACTGTGGGAGTGTACTGGGAAGCCTACTCTCTGCCGGGGCCAACCTAAGAGTACCATCAAAGTTTGCCTTTCAATTGAATGGAATTAGAAGCGAGGAAAGAATACTCATAGTGCATTGAGGATGGCGAAGAATGAATTCTCGAATATAAAGATTTGATTTATTTGTGCGCTCCTACTATTTGGGTATATATCTGCAACCAGTGCAATGTGACGTTGTATGTGGTCTGTGAGAATTCGTGCTAGTGGAATACATTTGAAAAGATGTACGATTAAAGTATGAGTATAGTATTTTGAGTATGCAAGCAGTAGGTACGATCTCACAAGGGAACTAACAATGAATCCTGGATCATAATGACTTGAGTGGTTCTTTATTGGATTGAATTGGAAGTGAAGCCACAATGACGTTGGCTCCTACACAATCAACTCTGTGCTCGCGGTAGTCTGTTCCCCTTTCTCTCAATAGCATCCATGTAACGCATGAATGGGTCCTGACAGACAGTCACAGAGAGATAGAGACAGAGTAGCACAAATGTCTTTAATATTCCAAAGTATTCCCTGATGAACAAAGATGTGCGAAATTTTGTACTCTGAGTCTGTCTGTATGCAGAGTATTATTAAAGTTGTAATAATTGTTTTCTCATGGACAGTGCGTGTAATGGGGAAAAACGGAGTCTACTTCAAAGGATTCTTCGTGCAAGCGACCGACGACCAAGACAAATGGATAGGCACCTTTGAACAGACGCCTTTCTCCGTGTCACACCCCGAGTGCTCGGCTACAACGCATTCTGAAAACCACGAGAAGGAAGAAGTGACTTTGATCTGGCACCCACCAAAGGACTCCAGCGGCACCGTCCGGTTTCTGTGAGTAACTACTTTCTCCATGAATTTCCGCTCGTACTCTCTCCGTCTCCGTTTCGTGTTGCTGGCAGCTTTCACTTTTGATCCCTGGTTTCTCTGCAAACATGTCTCACTCTCCATTACCTTACACTGACACTTTGTGCACGGCTTACTTTGTTATTCTAAGGAAGAAGAGGACGAGTCAGCAATTGTTTTCCTTATTGTAATTGTCCAGTGGAAATAATTTGAAAATTCCATGTAAAGCAATAATATTTTATGTGCTTGTAGTTTTCATCATCACAATTTGTATCGTAGGGAAAGGAACTGAACTGTGGGGTTATTTNAATTTATCATTGTGCATCCGCCCTTGTCTTTTGTTTCGAGATTTATGAGTCACAAATTTTCGTGGCGAAGCAGGAGACGCGCCTCTTCATCGGCCAAATGCTCCGGTTACTGCACTGTGCAAGGATTATGATAGTAAATAAGTGTTTCTCCTAAAAATAGGCTTATATCTTTACTAGTTGACAATCTCGGTAAAACAATTTAATGTCATCTTTGAATTTCCCACATTATTTCCAGATAAGCTTAGTATTTACGTAAGGTACTAACGTATACCAAGGTATATGTATTCTTCAGAACTTCAGGATTGTTAGGTATTGGTGAAATATTTATTATTTATACTATATCAGAATGCACACACTGTACTCGTATATTGAATATTAAGGAAGTGCAGCTAGCAGAAGTTGCAGAATTCAAATGGAAGAAACAGGAAAACAGCAAAGCAAATAATATTAGGTACGCATATCAGTGTGAGACTGGAGAAACTCCAACATAGACTAACTAAACTATGCAGAGCACTCTGCATGTCTTTAATATTCAGCTGGAGGCTGTTTCCTCGAATGTTCTCCGTAGATTCAAAAGGAAATAAAATATAATCTCGAAACAGTCGTGCTATAAGTCAACTTGAGCGAAATTCCTGCAGCATATAACATACACACTACACACACACACGCACACAGAGATAGCTGAAGATAAGCAAATACTAACTAAATACGTGTACGAGTGTGCACTGTGCACTATACAGATATAAATAGTAGATGGAAACTCCTAAGTATACCTGGTATACTATCAGTATATACATGGAGAAGCTGTACACCTTGCATAGCCCTCCTCATGACAGTCAAAGGAGAACTGAATCGATTTTAATGAAAAGATGTAATGTAAACCAAAATTCCTTTTACTATTCTCTCGTCCCGTTTTCCTTGCCCATTTTTATTTTACATATTTTACACTCGACTCAGAGTCAGAAAATTTGACTCACGAAAGGATTTTTACAGGAGAGAGGCTGAAGAGTCATCTTATAGGCACCCTTTTTCTTCTGGTTCAGTTCCATCCAACCCCGTACTACAATTTAGGAGCGTGAATGAGAAGAAAGTCTAAGTACGTAGAATAGATATTCCCACTGAATTTGTACAGAATCTTTGCTTTCTGCACTTGACTACTAAAAAGCATATGTACGCACACACGACGACCCTCGTCCTTTCAAAAGATACTCACAAACAAGTACGAGCAGATTTTTCTTCTATAAATTCAGTTCTCAGTCCGGTTGAATTCAACTTGTAGCCATATATAGTAGTCTTACTCGTTTATATGTCGCTCTCTCGATCCACCTCCAATTGAGCTCCTGCTGAAGTGTAATCCGCTTGAGAAAGACCCCCTAATACATACAATTTCGTAAGGCAGAACTGCTAAACAGTACGTCTTTTACTGGGAACGAGGTTGACTGGTTGAATAGAGTTACTATAGTATGTACATACAATGTAGTAGCAGGAGCAGAGCAATGGTTGTATGTACGTACTATGGACTGCCATTACTTCTCGGCGGAAATAAAAGATAATGCTGACAGCACCAAACGTTACTATTTCACCTTCGTTCGTGCGCTATCACAATACAACCAATTCCAACTCAATTCGCCTCAACTCCTTCTGTATCTGCACTTTCATGTTGAAGAAAAACGAATGCAGAACTGGCGAATGTAACGATCGTTGAGCATAAACGAGAGCAGTGCACTAGAAGAAATAAGAACTACTTATCTAGTCGTTGCCTGTGACTTACTAAAATCTTGTCTTGTCAAGTTGCAGCAAGTAGAGCCAGTTTTCACTGCTAACCTCAACTCAACTGAATTTAGCTCGTAAGTGGACTGAATAAGACAAGATCCTTCCTCATTCATCCATCTGAATTAAATTCCAAAATCCTCCCGATTCACTTCCTCTCATCGTAGCTTCCTTCGAAACTTTCCAGTCTACATCACTTAAATACACCCTTCTCCCACAATATGCAAGAGATTTACTTCTCTACAAATCGTAAGTATGGCCAGATAGCGTAATGTCCTTGGAATTTTCCTGCAAATCCTAACGGTGTTGGTAAGTGCTGCTGCTGTGTGTATATAGCAAGTAGTATGCTCACCCGTCACAACGGTTCATCCTTCAGATGCTGGCTACTATCTTAAATTGTAATGGCTTGTTTATAGTG
>JABASC010003119.1:0-15156 GCA_019776185.1 Plutomurus gul
CCTCAAAGTAGTCTTTTTCCATCTGCTGTAAAGTGTCTGCCCCATTCGCAACGCAAATTCCATTCCAACTCAATTCCAATGGGGTTATGTGCCCACAAAGGAAATGTGGATATGAACTGAGAATAAACTGCTGGAGAAATTGTGAGAATATGCGACAATTCAGTTCAGGTAATTTAGTCATTCTTACATGTATTCAAAAATGGATGAATTATTCCTAAAAACCAACCTACCTCTGCTCTCTACGCTACTTTTCAATTTATTAAGCTAGACCTTTCCCCCTTTCTGGTGAAGTACTACAAGTAGTGGCTTCAGCCTTTCCACTATTATATAAATGCATTTGGCTCTCTGATTCAATTCAAGATCTTTTTCTCTTTACCTGTACCACTTTCATTTAAAGTTATATTTTCAACCAGAAGGTTATAGTACCGTAGCTGGTGATTCCATTACTTACTACAGTGATTCTGCGCATATTTTATTGTAATAGCAAATCACTTGAAGTTTCAGGGACGGTTAAGTGAATTTTATATAAATACTGGCATCGTATCATCTATACGGGAGAATGTCTCATTTAGGATATCTTGTTTCATTTCCTACCTGAAACTGCCGGAGCTCGTTGCAATATAATGAAACCACAGACTTCGTATTTAAATCTTTAAAACGCTAACAGATTAAAACCCAGAAGCTTCAAATGATTGCTACGAAGAAGTTCTCAATTCCGCTTAATATTATGGAAGTCTCTCTTGAAGTATATACTTAATTATACATAGTAGCTATTTCCCATAGACCCGGCTTGGATAATAGAATCATAGAACACTTAGGATCCCTCTTCAGCAGATTCAATAAGTAGTAAAACATTTCCCGTTATTGCAAAGTAGAAGTTTTCGATTTGGGCAGCATAATTAATATTTTGATGGATGATGAAGACAACGGAGAAAATCCCGAGATTTCACTTTACCGCAAAATTTAGATCAATACACCGGCTATACGGTATAAATAATTTACAGATTAATTCTGCCTATTCCAAATTCCAAGTACACAAAAATATTCACGTACATAATTGCATAGACTTTCTTTGCCTTGAATCAATAGAAATTTACTAGTTTCGATTGCTCAGGGCAAGTATAATTAAAATTGACATACAGATACTTGGCGTCTACGTCAATTCAATTTATAAATATTTTTCTACGTATTTACCTTACACATACAGTATTACACAGCCATTTTACTTTAAGCGTAAGTGCTGGCAAGTACGATGAACAAAGGAAGAGTTTACTGATGCGGTAATTCACTGTCTCCGTAGTGTTTGATGATAAAAAATTCAGTTCTTCTTTGCTTGTCAGTTGTCTTGAATATGGTTGACTGATTTTCAACAACATTAGGACTCTGCTTGTCCGATGCCGAATATACAATAAGTGTTTACCTAGAAAGGGGTCAATTTGTGTAATGAGCAACTACAAACAAAGATCATATCATGACTGTATATATTAACACACTAGTGCTCTGTAAATAGTGGTACGTCGATGTCAACGGTGATAGTATTTACATAAGTTTATGAAAGTTGATAAAGTTTGCTGACAGTAAATAGGATGTGCCACGGCCACGGCTTTGCCTACAAAGAACAGTATTATTGAGACCAAGTGCCGTAAACTACTCAACACACAGAGTGTGCAATTTCTACAATTGTATATGAGTAGCTAGTATGTACCTATTGTAAGTGTTCATAGACTACTTGCTAGGTACACACACTTGCAAAGAAATGTAGTACTATGGAGAGAACACAAATATTTAGGTTTAAAGATTGAACATCTATTTAGGTGCCTATGTATGTTGCTTGCCTTTTCCACTGTCTACTCGCAGTAATTCTATCTAGGTTGACTGTACTTTGTTGGCGTTCCACGAAAATAAGTGCGACCACACCACCACCACTGCTATACATACTAGCAACTAAGAAGTTTACAAAGCGCTTTGTTCAGGGTTTTGAACCATCCACCGCGGGTTCAATGTACATTAAGTTTCGTCATATCAGTTCTTCAATTACCATGAAATACCACAATATAAAATTGGTTAATGAATGCAAAAGTTTATTTACTAAGAATTTACTAACAAACCGTTAATAGTTCATATTCACATTATATTATTCTCCTTTTAACTTCAAAACTTCAAAAATATATACCCGTTGTCACGCAATATGTTACTCCTAATCCCATTCGATATCGATCTTTTTGAATTACCAAGTCCATTCCCAATTTTAAATGCTTTGCAAAAATTTTGACAACACCTCCTAGCTTCGTAGTGTTAATGGTTTCAGTAATAGAATTTAGCAATACAACCGATTTTTTTTGTAGACATTTTTATTTAGTGATTTTGTTCAAACGTGTTAGTTATGATGGTGGTTTTATTTATGATGTCTGTGCACACGAAAGAAGAATGAATTGGACCCGGATAGTAGGAAACCCTGTGAAGGGGCTAGGACGCTGCTAATGCCAAAGGACACTATTAACTATGATAATTTAGGAGTAATGCAATACTACGAAGCAATGTGGACTAGGTGTTAGAGCAAACCGAAGTAAAGTTTCGTTGTCATTCAGTCACTTCCATAGACTATGAAAAGAAAAGTTTGCTTTCACCACACCAGCAGCAAGAGACATGCATAAGTATAATATCTGTCGTTGCGTCCACACTTTCCCCAATGAATTCTCGGGGCTAGATTTTCTCTACTTCTCCTCTCTCTCCTATTTTAAGTGAGTCGGAAATACAATGGATTTTCTCGTATTTCTCCTATTCATTTTGTTCAATTTCTTTGGTTTCCTTAAGCCCACATCTATATATTCCTCTATGTAGCACTAAAGTTCATTGGTTTACTGCAGTTCACAACTATTTCCATCTAGTCGTACTTACTCTAACGTGCTTAACCAACTTAAATGCCTCGTTTATTGCTCTTTAGCATGTGGATTGCAATATTGTTCTTTATCTCACCTTTTACGTACCACTACATAGCTTAATAATGCTCTAGCAGTCTTATTCAGTTAGCCAGTAGTTCAAATGGGACCGAATAACGACTGAACGCGAGTGCTGAATTCCCTCTGCATGACAAAAGTCGAGGAAGAAATCGTTTGAAAAATTAAGGGGAAAATGGAGGACTTATGGCCCCTTTCCTTAAATATTGCCTATTTTACAGGATAATAAATCAAGGGGGAAACTTCGTTTTTAAGAGCACTAAAAGACAACATCAACAAACATTAGCAGTACACTGTGGTAATACGAAAGACGGTTCCTAATGAATGCTCCACTTACATGGCTGTAGACAAAGACAAAAAGACTCAGACTACTCACTCACCTTTACTTACTGCTGCAGCCAGCCAGATACAACACTTTATTGCACACATACATTCACGTTATTGCATCATACATATTGACGGGTGAATACACTGAACAACCGTGTTCCCATTACCCGTGTAAAAGAAACTCACTCAGCCATAAAATTTTCTTATTAACGTAAAAAGAATAAGGTGGGTAATTCGGTGGAAATTTTTGAAGGATAAATTGTTAGCAAGTTGCTTCATTTTTCTGAATTTTTCACTAACTAACAAGCATTATTATATGGAAGCGAACCAAATCAGGTCAATCAACATCCTTTTATTTGGATGGATTCACTCTCTCCATTGTTTTTTAGACTAACAAGAGCTCATTTAAATTATTGAGCCAATTTACGATGGAGTAACCGCGAAAAATTTAGTCTTGCGATGACAATATCCCTTACCATGGAATTTTGTACGGCGGGTAAATATAAAATTAGCATTTTTACTGAATATGGTTTTGAAATTGAATACCCTGTATCGATCTACATATTAAATATATTATAGTAGAAGTATGTGAGAGGAGGGGGCGATGCGATAGGAGACTAATGTGTTTGTTGCAATATTACTTGTATGATGTAGGCATGCAATAGTAAAAGTATTGAGATATAGTGTGTAGGTGACTAAGAGAAATATAAGTTCTAGTAATAGGTTTTCCTTTGATAGATTATCCATAAATTCCATCCGCAGTTTCAACATAGAAGCATCCGTTGTACTTCTCATAAAAGGTTGGTTGTTAGACGCTGCTGGGGCTCTCCGACTTCACTTTGCTCTCACTGACTGCTTGGGGAGTTCTAGCCTATAAACTTTCAAGTTATGTATTTCATCCGCGATATTTTATGACTTATGAGTGCCAATAGGTTGGCTCCCAGGCTTATCTCCACTCTTTCTCTCATGTACTGACTAGTGTGTAGAAAACTTTATTTGCTTGTATTACTCTCTGCTTCGAACTAGTGTCATAAAGGAAAATTCATATCATTTCTAAATGGTTCCACTACCAACTGTAGGCATGGCGTGTGGGAATGTGTCTTCCGAGACGTTTTCATAAAACTAAACTCATATGTGTGCAACATTGACAATGATTGCTCTGTGTAGCCAGTAGCTCTACGAAAGCGTACTACCATATTCTTACACGCTTAGTTTGTCTACATTGCCGATTGTCTTGACTCGCCCACCAAACAGATATTCCACGATGCGTTACAAATGCGTTGCAATTCACGGTTTATTAGGAGACACGTTATTACAGATTACTGTGCTCAAAACACTACTTGTGTGTGTACCTTGTGATAATTTTCGCACGTTTCAAAGAAGCCTTGTATGGTTTGAAGCAAGAAAATACGTGATTTTGGAAATACGTACTATTTATTATGTTCTCTTTCTTAATACCTTTACTCACTGTATACTTTAATAACGTATAAATGTATGCAATACTGTTGAATCATCGTATTATTTACCTTGAAAACATTTTACTACTATTTATTTGTTAGTTATTGGTTGAATTCTTCATTTAGCAGTTAGAGAGAATAGATATGCGATTATGATAATTGCAAAATTTTCTGTACTTTTAGGGAATGCTCATTTTTAAATTCTCGTTAGAGTAAATGGTTAGCTGATGCGGGAGTAGAGTAAGTAGTTGTTCTCCTGGAAAATAGAGAGACGCAGCGAAGAGATAAGTTCTCTTGGCAGAGCATCGGAGTAGATAAAAATAAATGCGGAGAAGTACAATAAATCGTGCGGGGAAAGCGGAAGGAAAGCGACCAAAGTTCAGTTCCATAAATCGCCTTTGAATCTCTGACTTGTCTCTTCCAATCATCTGATCAGTTCGCCCTATCTTCCCTAATGAGATCGTGTGCTTAAATGGAATCAGTGCGCGTCTTCTCACTTTAAAGAAGAAAACTTACTATTATTACCGAATTTGACGGTTCCCAACCTACCTTCTTCACTTATAGGAGAAGGGAAACCCACTCTTCATGAAATCCATTCCGACTAGATTAATCCGCCTCTGTCAATATGGTGGTGAGGGAATCTGGAGAGTAGAACATTGATAAGTACATAATGAGAAATTGCCCGAGTCTTTATGAAAATAAACGTGAGAGAACGATCCTGGCCTCTGTCTCTTGAATTGGTTTCGTTCAAGTCTACATTTGTCACGGCGACACTACCTAAACTGCAAACAATGCTCCGCCTCCACGGTGCACCTCTACTACAAATACTTACGGAAGTCAGTGGTACGTATTCGATGTAGCCAGTTCGTTGCTAACAGCAAGATAGCAAAGTGTAAGGAAAACAATGAATCGACAGACGGTGGCAGCTGGGCAAGATTATGTAAATCGTTTTAATGAATTCTCGAACCTCAAAACAGAGTACAGGCTTAGCGTTTGAATTTTTCTGTGCTAATTCTAAGTGTTTCTCCTTGCTTAAAGTACTACGATTTTAGATATATAATAAGCAAGTATAAATGCATTATAATTGTGCTAGCCTAAAACGAAATTATGTACATGCAATTTCACTGTACAACCGTACAGGCTCTATTGTAGTAGTGTTTAATTATTGTAAGTAACTAGGTATATTATTATTATTTCTCAAAAAACTACAGATACAAACGATATTTTAGTTATGATTATAACAGAGTCTAATAAATGGTCCGATTCTGAATCTCTCTACTCAATTGTCATCGTGATTTTTAATAACACTTACAATCGTACAGCCACAAATGCTTCGTGGTGTGTTGTATTGTCCACTATCTATATATCTTATAGCTATCAAAATCGTTACAAAAGTACAAAGCACTGGATTAGACATTACAAATGTATTGCAAAATGATTAACTGGTATTTCTACAGGTCCATCTCGTGGCTACACCTTAATTAAGTACAAGTATTCAGTATTTAATATACGTTTCTTTAAACTGACACAACAGCAGCAGTGTAAACGAGATTCATGAGCATTCAGTTACCAAAATCACCAATAATTGTAATTGGACAATGTACAAGCTCAGTCAAAACAGGATTTCGGGAAAATAAATACAAAATTGAAATTCACCCCCCAAAGCTACTCTATTTATTAGATGGTCGGACCACGGCTCTAAGAATACAACGCTTGCAATGAAATGTAGTTCCAATACTAATGTTAGCTATTAATTTCACTAGCAGTCATACTCTACTGAATTGCATTAACATCATGCTTAAAGTGAACCGTACATGGATTTTCTTTCTTTGGCAGCGCAAG
Organism: Plutomurus gul; assembly: GCA_019776185.1. Taxonomy (NCBI): domain Eukaryota; kingdom Metazoa; phylum Arthropoda; class Collembola; order Entomobryomorpha; family Tomoceridae; genus Plutomurus; species Plutomurus gul. Next base: position 6,584 of record JABASC010003119.1, read on the forward strand.
AAACCATGCAAATATTACGTGGGCAAATGACGTAATGCACACCTTATATTGAAATCTAGTAACTAATTATTCCAAGTGTTTTAAGTACTTAGTGTAGTGTAAGGTACTCCTATAATATTTAAGTCTAGTACCACATTACATTCTTCATTGACTCAATTACGTAGTACTCCTAATTATACTATGCATTAAGCGTGCCTGAGCCCTTACACTATACACTGCAAGATCTATGAATATCAACGTTCGTTATGTACTCTAGCTAGTACTTAAATATTACGGTACTAGTCTACATCTACTTATAATCATTAAGTACAAACTACTACATATATAATTGATGATGCACGATTTAGGAAACCATCCAGCTTGTTGGTATTCAAAGCACCATAATAAATTGACTGTGTTAGTATTCTCCAACTCTGTGCCCATGTTAAAAAGAAAATGTATTGTTTTAATGAGAATGTAACGTAGCTCCTTGTTGTGTGGTGCATTCTCGTGCAGACAATACAATTTGGACCTCCGTTTCTTATTAGTGCATAGCTTCTTTACTACCTACATATACATGCAAGTAGAGTCACGATGCTTTTAACGATTTGTCATTTACAAGCTGAAAGTTGATTCAATCTAAATCATGTGCTGGAATCCAATGGAGGATTTGCGTCATTCGAACGTTTGATGGTGACAAATCAGTTCAAAAATCACAAAGTCAGCATTCTTACGAGTATTTGGGTTAAAATAGGTGAAGGAAACTATTCCAGTCGTATGGAGTGCTTTTCAAATGAGATTCAATTAACATGGTACTATATAATGCTGATATAACGATGATATAAAGCATACAAAACAAAGTAGGGATTGAGATAGAGGCTACAGAAATGCTAATAGGATTACAATTATCTTGGGACACATTATTACCTATACAAAATCTTGTTGTAAAACTAGTAACAAAAATAGTGTGTAAGTTAGTTAGGTAACTCCAAATCCGTATGCATCCAACCCATTGAAATCTGCGGAGGAAAAGATAGCAAGTTCTCTTCTGTAAATGTTGCTGTTACTATTTACGGGTGCAGAATTAAAAGTGAGGAAAGACAACATTTAGAGATAATGGATGGATGATCCGAACAACAACAGTTAACAGAATGTACAAAGTTTCTCGAAGGAGGACGTCTTTAGAATTCCCACTTGGTTGCGTTGTCGATGTTGGTGTCTAAAATCAATATCATAATGATCATAATGATACTATCATTGCATTCCGACCTATGTGTGACAATGGCCCTATAAAATTTAACCATCGCACTGCAGTCAACCATCAATAATAATAATATTAATTACTAACCTCCGACGCGGAAGATTCCATTCTTTTCCGCATTCAAATATTGTCCTCCAGCTGAAACAGATTAATCACATTTAGAAATACATATCCTTGGTTTAATAGTTTTATACCACATTTTTAAAATTATCCCATTTACTTTGTGAATACATATTAAGTACAAATAAAATGTTTACCAGTTTTAATGCAAATTCTTGAGGGTTCCTTCAATTCAATGGAAAACTTGTGAGGAATTTCAGCGTCCGCAGTGACTTCATCCCCGGTTACAGCCCAGTACTTCCCAGCTTGACCTGAACCATGAAGATAGAGAAAGAGAGACGAACTTAGTTAGTATTAATGTTCATCTTAATGTACGAAAGCACACGATATAATCGTGCTCTTCAGCTGTCTCGTTTATCATCAAAGTAATTATAGAGAGGAACTTGCAGATAAATAGACAAGATTAATAAAACTGTAATTAGTGAGCTGATTGCAGCTGTAAGAGAATTCAACAAACCTTTGAAATGAACTATTCCCTTTTCATCTCGTTCAACTTGGATTGTTTCGTATGTCGCTTTATTGCACTCCAACCTCGGACAGGCGTTCGTTTTGTAGCCTACGTAACCCTGTTCACATTTCAATACTAAAATCGGTCTGCAAACATTACAACAGAGTGATTAGAAAACCTTTGTCATTTGATGCAAGTATCGATAGTTTCCATTCCCTCCGAGAATTGGAATTATTACTAAATAACTGATGAAAAATGTAGAGTGAGAGTGAAGCCAAAGATACTTACCGATTGATTAAGTAAAAGAAAAATTTTGAATTCTCGTCTGGAACATCAGCGTTTGCATACAGATGACCAGAACGCTTGGCACCAACGTATTTTCCATTGTTGGCTCGGAAAGCTACTGAACCGTCATCAATCCATTTTAATTCAAACAAAGCGTTTGAAGATCTGAAACACAAATTCTTAATTTAGGAATTGCGAGACAATAAGTGATCTATTACAAACAATGTAATATACAAGGTTTCGTAAATTCACTTTTCACCTATTAATTCCGGTGCAATAGAATTAATAAATGGAATTATTGGAATCAATTAGATTCAATTATATTTTCAAGGATATTCAATATTCATCATACGAATAGCTAGTAAGCTTATTACAGAATTCTTCATTACAACCTGGTTTAATCTAAGTAGCATTATTAAATTGTCTTTATCACTGTTCTAATTGAACCATTATAAATTCATAAAGTTTTCTGATTTTAACGAAAACAGCATTAAAAGCTAGGTTCAATGGCAAGTTCAATGTTGTTAGGATAGGAGTAATAAAAAGTTTTCGTGTGAAAAGTCTTTGTAATTAATTCCACAAAAATGATAAATTCAGCACAGGGTCTACTGGAATTGATCCAGAGGGACTAATTTCAGTGGAATAATGCCATCCTAAACCCTGATAATATAATGTCTAATAGTTCATTAAAACTAGGCATTTTTTTGGTAGTAACTATGTTGTGTGTTGTACTTCTACGGTTTGAATGGAAAAGTTTTTCATACAACCAAGTCTTATTTAAATACTACCCGATAGCCTCGTATGACTTACTTTTTCTCTGCGGACGCTTGTATACCCCCAGCTATTTCCAGTGTCCAGTACTTGTCTTGCTTTTTAATAAAATAAAATAAATTAATTAGATATCCGTTGTTTAATAGTTCTATATCGCATTTTTTTAATAGCATATCTATATCGCATTTTTTAAATTTTATCCCATTTCACTTGTCTTCGTGCAGTCCTGCATAGTGCTGAGTACAAAAAGTTATATCAGCTCTCTAGGGACACTATGTAAATCTTTTAATACTTATATTTACATTGACAGTGTAAAATGTATTTGTACTCGTGCTTTATTTCATTTGACCAACAATTTCTTTTTGTAGGACAAAGATTGCAGCATCTACTACACCGAATCCACTCATACATTTTCCTGACGCAGCAGTAGAACTACAAACAATTAATATTGTGCCAGTGTTAGCCACTCGGGAAGAAATTGAAGTGAGGAGACAGGAAAGGAAAAGAGACAATATGGAAAGGAAAGGTATCACGATCAGGAGAAAGGACCCCATAATTGTTTCACAATCCTTATGTTTTACAAAACTTAAGATAATCGCTAATATTGTTTATTGTTGGGACAAAATATGAATTTTAATAAGTACAAATAAAATTTCTTACCATGGTTCTAATGTACCATCTCTTCGTGGTTGCATCGAATTCCAATTGGAATGTTTCATGATTAGATATTTCATCTTGGTTGGCCGTCACATCTACACCTATTATAATATAGTCGTATCGTTATTCGTTATTCATTTCTGTAATTATTTTATCGATTACAAATTACAAAAGTAATTTAATTACATTCTAGATTCTTTAAGTCACAAATTACTATTTTAAAAATTCATATTATGTGATCATTGTAATTTAACACCACATTATGAAAATGTAATTTGCATGCTCTGCTAAATCAGCAATAGAATTTGATTGATAAATACTTTCATGACAATACTAACAACCATTTTTAGAATATTTTAGGTGTTGTTCTGGAAAGTGGAAGAGAAATGAACCAGATTACATTCAATGAACGTGCGAATGAACATCACGAAAATGTGTTGTACGAAAAGTTGCCGTGCAAGGGTGAACAAATTCGACAGGAGAAAGACACTATTGAACCAAGTCTCTGTTCTCTGTTATAAGGATCCCAAAGAATGAGCATTCTCGCCAAGCGCAAATTCGGTCTATTCACTTTACATTCACGTGAAAGAAGTAATAGTGTAAGTGCTGTCCACAAAATTGATCTTCGGCAAAACAGTAATAGAACGAAGTCAACGTGAAAATTAAGTGGCCACAGCTACAACATTGAAATCTACAAAATAATACTGCTCTGATAGTGAGTTCTCTTATGATGACGCTTTCAATTTGTCAAAAAACGAGTACACTAAGCTGATATAAATCTACATCTCATTGTTACACAAAATGGAAACGAATTAGTCTGACTAACACTCATTGCAATTTAATCTCATAGAATATGCAAACACATGGTAAACTGTTCTGTACTCATTGTCAGACACATATCTCTAGAACTACATATCTTACTTAAACACTATTTGTCATGTGAATTATTATCTGTGTACAGAGTTTCTATCGCGTTCTCTGATGAAAGCAATTATTTATACACACAAGTTGTATTGTATACAGCAAGTTTCCAGATGATTACCCCCACAAGTTACACGATATTATCAGATATCAACGGATACACCTCAAAGACCTAAAGCGCAAGATAGGATTTATTTATCTGTAGAAGTATGGACTATCAGATTTAATAAATCTACGCTATACGATATGTAATTATAAATTGTCAGAAATCGCCATTAAATTATCAAGCTTGCCCGAGCTAATCGTTTAACGATTATGAGTAGAAATGCACAAAATGGTTATTAATAGTACATTATCCTTTACACGCAAAAATATCATACCGTATCAATTTACTTGCATTGTCTCCCCTCCAACAACGCGTAGGAACAACAGAAAAACAATAAAATTACATGTACATGTTTAGCAACTGCAGGAAATACCAATGGTAGTATTCAGTGCAATGTAACTGCTACCGCTGTTAATTTCTCTGCATGAATTCAAATACGTTACGCTCATGCAGTGCACATACACAAACTGTTGTTTTTTCAACGTTTACATTCTTGTAAGCATTTATAGAATTTTTCCATTACATGATAGGTTTGGCATACTATTAGGTATGCATGGAGTCTCTTACTATAATAAAAAATCTTATTGCAGTTATGCACTTTCCAACTAAAAGTAACATTCCTTTTATTTGCCTGCATTGAATTCATCATGCAAGTAGAACATAGCCGCCCCACGGACAACCCTAGAAATCTGCACATTCTCAAAACGCAAAAGTCATCATCTGCTAATGAAGTAACAACGAAACAAAGTGAAGAGAAGAAATTTCTTTTATTACTTATAATAATGATACAAAATCTAAATGCTGCAATGCCAACTAAATACTAGCAAAGTGTAGTACGAGGTATATACTTATACCGAGTAAATATACCTCGTAGCAGCCTATTTCTATTCCAATCCTTCGTCATTATTTTTTTACACTCTACCCAAACTTCCAACCACGTTAACAAACCTTAAAGGCTATCATAGTATCAACAGGTCAAGAAAAATATTGCTGCTGTAATGTAAAAGTACAGACGGCAAAACATCTTTCAGTTTCTTTTGTTTGCACTACAGAAATGCATTTAAGTGTACCTAACATATAAATACATACATACATCATGTATCAAGTTACATACGTGCATACCCATATGCGTACGTAGGTTAGCTCGGTTTATTTATGAATTCTATCTATTAGACTTGGTTGCGGTCAGCAAAGAATTAACATTAGCCAAACCAAGCTTTGCCAACTTAACTTCTGTCAGTGGACCATGTACTTATTAAATGAAAAACAGAGCCGAACCAAATCTTGCCCTGAACCACAACGGAAAGCACTCCTTCTCTCATCTCTCTCTGTTTCCTCTGTTACTTCATAATAAGCAGATTGTATACTAGGTACACACTTATTTGGAAATCACATTTATATGTTTCTACTTACTGCGTTCTTTTCAAGACTGTACATTATATTCATTCATTGTTGCTTTCTTGTGAACTGTTGTAGTAGTTTGAAGAAGTACTTTCTTAATCAGTAAGTCTGTCTAACAGGTAAAACAATCTGCGTCATTGCTGTTATGATTGTTAATGCAGGCTGTAAGGCCTGTTTGCAAGGGATTATTATTTATCTTTGTGCAACAGTACAGTACGTAGGTACATGGTTTGAATCACACATTAAACTGCATGCTAACAGATTACTTTTACACAACAGAAGACACAAACTCTAATTACGATAACTGCTGATTGTACGATGATGTAAATTAGCAGTGAGCACCAGCCTCTTCTGTATCTAATAAAATATCTCATAATAATAATTAGGTAGGTAGGTATGTGTGTAGGAATTTCGCTTATTAACGTTACCGTCACGAGAAACACATACATTCCATTTAGACTGCTAAAAGCTATACTTGTAATTAGTAGCGAAAAGTTATGAGCACACAAAGTCATTGTTCGTTGGTCTAACAGAGAAAAGAATTGCACTCAAACTCAAATTGCTCCCACACCATTATGGACTAATTTGAGATAACTTTTGAATATAATTTTTAGACAACTACCAGCAGCGCAGATTAAAGTGAGCTTAATGCGGCTACTTGTAATTATAAACACTTAACATACATCAGATGAAAATGAAATAATGAGTTTTTGAAAAAAAATCCAGCTCGTGTGAGGTTCAAATCTGTGCATTATGTGATAAGAGAGATTGCTATACAACAGTTTCTACAATGGAGTTGTAGAAGACTATAACATTATCTTGTCAAACCAGAATACAATATAAATTTGATTTCAAACAATCTAACTTGTGTTTCCTGCCACACTTCCCAAACATCCGGCTTGCCCAGCCAATAAATCAAATGGCCACATATCAATCCGAATCTACATAAAAGTATGCTGTCTGTTAAAACCCATCACCGTAATAGTAATCGACGATCTCTTCGATCTTCAGTATATTCTACTTACTTTCAACTTTTTAAATTACTACGATAATTACATAGCATACCTAAATTAATAATACCCGTATTACAGACATCTAGTAATTCCTTGCCCCTCGTTGTTTATATAGACAAAGCCGATCTCCGTGGCCATTAAAGGTGTAGCAGGCTCTATTTTGCAAACAACGAATAAAAACTCGCTATAATACATACCAGTTTAAAGTCTCATAGTTTTAGTTTCATCAGTTTTTAAAGGGCAAAGATACTAATTGCTTGCACAAGGGGGCTTCTGTTGACAAAGCAAACAGTTAGCCAGAGCATAATATTAGAATAAAACGGACGAGTTTCCCCAAGACAAGACAACTTTAATGTCCCATATTAAGTAAGAAAACTGACAAGAAATACGCATTAGCAAAGTCAGCTTGTGAGGAGAGGCACGTAGAGTACTGCCTGTGTGTGTCTGTGCATACGAAGAAAAATTATGGAAATTCAGGAGGCAAATAGTGATTACGACGTGCTTACACACAGAGTATTAATGCAGCTAATGTCTGGTGTAATTTAATGTAGTGTGCAGTGCGTACTCTAGTGTAGCAGTTTATTACATGGCAACATATGTATCAGCTTAGAGAAGAAGACAGGAGAGACACCATAAAAACTCGTCATCACCTCAAAGCAAAAAGAACGCTCGTCAAGGGGAATAGAGGTAATGAGTGAGTCGTACCGCCTCTCCGCATTCTCGCCAGATAGAAATTTAAGATTATTCCGTTTATGCTGTGTTCTCGTCTTCTATCTCGAAATCAAAATTCTGGTCTTATTGTTAGTGCCATTAAAGCAGTTGTTAAAGCTTAAGATGAGATACTTGGTACGTCCTAACTGCTAGTAGAAAATTCAATGTGAAAGTCAAGGGGATAAACTTGTTAGGGTCTTTAAGAATATTATTGAAGCTGACTGCACAGAGATCACAGAATTTACACCAAATTATATCCGGTCTAACCCTTGTCATCATCTCCATCAAAATCTCTCCTAAAGCCACATGCAATATTTCATTTTACAAGACGACCAGACCAACATTGTTTCCCCACCATAGTAATGGTTTTCGAAAACCATCGCATCCCCAGTTACGTCAACGGCTGAATCAACTTCTGCGGTAGCAATTACCCACCAACTCTCATTCAAACCACAGAGCAATAGTATTATGCGCTCATCTATATGTATATTATGATAAGGGTATAGATTTAATTATCCACTGTGATTAGCGGGCTGTAAGCAGAAATTATCTCTTTGTTGCTAATATTTATTATAAGTAACTGCAATATTATTATAAGAAACACATTGATAATAAAGACTGGAATAGATAAGTGTTAAAAAAATGCTAGTGAATCAAGATGTAACTACTTGATTAGCATGGGAAGACATTGGAAAGGCAGCAATCGTTGACGGAACATTGCGTTTTTTGAGCTTTGAGCAAAGTGCAACTTTGTAATTGACTACCTACTACTGTGTGTGGGGAATTGAGCTTTATTTACCTAACTTCCTTCTTCGCTTTACAGGAGAAAACAATATTTATAATTGAGGTTTTCACAGGAAATGGCTTTTCTACGCTGCACAGTGCACATAATATAATAAT
>JABASC010003120.1:0-15155 GCA_019776185.1 Plutomurus gul
CCGGGTGGCCTCATTGTTACATCTAAAGGTAAGGACAAATAAATAAAATACGAATAAGACAATTTTCGTGCAAAATTTCAATAATTTTCTGTGCTTTCAGAATTGGAAGATGTTTTGCCTAGTGCAATTGTTGGATCTAACAATTCGAATTCATTCAATGCACCACTGCCCTTGTCAAATCAGATTTCTCCTCTGAGAACAAGCAGTCACAGCGTCGGTACTCCAACATTAGAAGGCAGACAACCGCTACGTAGAACAGTACTGCAATTTAGTCCTCACAGTGCTCAAGATTCAGATTACACGAATCTCCATGCGGCAATAATTGCACTCACCAATCGACAAATAAGTAACAAAACAATTTTTTAAATTTGTTTAGTTGAAAGCCCTAATCTTTAATTTATTTTCTTAAAATATTGCTAATTCGAAAAGGTTTTGAGAGAATTCTATTAGCTAACGTTGCCGAAGTTAAGTTGGACATCAAAGAAATATTGCGACGGTTGTCAAATAACTGTGTTTCAAATCAAAACTTGGAACTTGAAAAAATTCCCATCTCTCTACCGCTTCAAACAAAAGAGAATCTGGCAGCCTTGGAAAATTGGATCAAAGAAGACAGTAACAAATCAATTCTGGTAATTATCCAAATATTTTTATAAATTATTCTTATATATTTTATGTTAATTAATGTGTTTTCATCCTTGCAAAAATTGAATTAACTAAAAGTATAACAGCATGATAAAATAACGTTTAATTAATTGTAAGGAAATAATGTAAATCTGAAAAATTGCAGATATCCGTGTTCTCGTCATTTGGAGGAAAAAATACACAGAAAATTGTTACTGGAATTTTATTAAAATTGTTCTCGACCAACCTTGCAAAAGCAATCACTTATACCGGCAAAGGATCAAAGGAAGGATTTAAAAAACTTTTACTAAAGGATGTTGTTATCGGTAAGCTATCAAAATGAATTATTTCAAAGGAATAATGTTGTACAGGCAATGCTTTTATTAAAACTTCATGTCTTAATATTCTTTGTTTGCTTTTTAAGAAGCTACCCGGAAAAACGAAGTTTCAAGCAAGGCAACGGAGGATCAAATTATAACAGTAATTCAAAATTGGTTCAGGAATTCCCGAGATCTTGACGGCGGAAGACTACAGCGACTAAGGAAAAATGTCGTCTTACAGCAGCAAGAGGAGGAAAATCAATAATGAGGTTAAAGCATTATCCCAACAAATTGAAGATTACAGTTCACCATCTACGGTTAACGAGAATGTTGAAAATGAAAATTTAAGGGTGGAAATAGGTAATGTAGAAACAGAAAATATAAATACAGAATTTACTGCAATAATTGATGTTAGGCAGTATCACCCCCAAAATTATTTTTTACGGGGTGTGCCTGGGGATACTTTTTTGAATAGTAGTTCTGAGTATTTGGCAATAGAAACTAATTCTGTCAGCTTTTCATTTTTAAATTTTGTCAATACCACCGACAATGAAGTAACTAAAGTAAGGCTTTCCGAGCAAATTGCACAATGGAGTGTTAAACACAATGTTACTCATTCCGCTTTATCGGATTTATTAAGAATCGTTAAACCTTTTGTGAGTTCAGTGGAAGATTTGCCATTATGCTCAAAAACACTTTTGCGTACACCACGGCGCGTAGAAACTTCAAGTATAGATGGAGGGAATTTCTATTATTTTGGCATTGTGAATAAATTAGTTGGTGAAATGAGTAGAGGCTTGCGGGAGTGTGAATTTCCACTAGTAAAACAGTTGTTGTTAAAGAATCCCGACAAAAATTTGTTGACTCTTACTGTGGGTACCGATGGAGTTCCTCTGTGCAACAGCAGTAATGTACAAATGTGGCCAATATTAGTTAAGTTAGATCAAGCGATTCATCCAAGGCCATTGTTAGTTGGTTTGTTTTGTGGAGAAAGTAAACCCTCAGATCTATTGAAATTCATGGATTCATTCGTTTTGGAAATGAAAACATTAGAGACTGATGGCTTTGTTTATCGAAACAACATTTTTTTTGTTAGAATCAGTTGCATTATTGCAGATGCCCCTGCAAGGAGTTTTATTAAATCTATTAAAGGGCATACTGCTTACCATGGATGCGAACGATGTGTGGTTGAGGGTGAATGGAATGGAAGAATTTTATTTTCGAATTTGAAAGCCCCGTTAAGGACAGACACTTCATTTAGAAATGTAACTGATGAGGACCACCACACTTCACGATCTCCTTTTGCCGCTTTGGAAGTTGGACTAGTGTCACAATTTATATTAGATTACATGCATTTAATCTGTCTGGGTGTTGTCAGAAAATTACTTAATATTTGGCTTTGTGGACCTTTGAAGACTAGACTTCAGTCTAATAAAGTAAAACTGATTTCAAACAAATTAGTGTCATTGCGTAAACTAGTGCCAGAAGAATTTGCTAGAAAGCCGCGTTCGCTAAATGACATAAAAAGATTCAAGGCTACCGAATTTAGACAGTTTTTGCTATACACTGGCCCTGTTGTCTTAAAAGATGTTCTGCCTAAGAAGTTATATTGTCATTTCATGTTGTTGCATTCTGCAACAACGATTTTGCTGTCAAGTAAGGCCTCCGAGAACAATTGGAATTTACTAGCAAAAAACATTTTGTGTAAATTTGTACATTTAATGGACAAATATTATGGGGATATCATGCTTGTGTATAATGTACACTCGTTGATTCACATTTGTGACGATGCTAAAAACTTTGGTAGTTTAGATGGGGTTAGCGCATTTCCCTTTGAAAATTATATGCAAAAGTTGAAAAAGTTGGTTCGAGGTCAAAAGTTTCAACTAGTGCAAGTGGTAAAACGCATTTCCGAAATTGAGTCAAATTGTTTATATGATAAGCAAGAATCGAAATCTGGTGCAGTTTTTGCAAAAAATTCTACATGTAAAAAATATTATTTTAACAACATGGCTGTTTCGAGTAGGGAAGGCGACAACTGCTTTATCATTATTACAGGCGAGATAATAATTGTGAGGGAGATTAACTTAGAAAATGACGAAGTGTTAATTAATTATCAAGAATTTATTTCAAAGAGCGATGTTGCGGGCTATCCATTTAAGAGTTCACTTTTGTCGGTTTACCTGCTTAACGAAATATATTCAGATGTAAAAACTTGCCCCATTGGTTCTTTAATATGTAAATGTGTGCTACTCCCTTCAAAATGTAGATTAAATAAATTTATTTGTATTCCAATGATTCATTTTTTAAAATAGTTTGCGGTATAAACTTTTGTTTAATGACAGTGGCCGCTATTTGTGTAGTTAGAAGCCATAAATGTTGTACCACGACAATACATTTAATCCACCGTAATTAGACGGTTTTAATACATAAATTAATTTACCATTTTTTGCTTGTTATCCCTCATGTTTTGTACTTTTCTGTAAAACATTTTGAAAATAAATCAGTTGTGATTTTTAAAATACTGCGCCAACTGTAGAAATTATATGCGGTATAATAACATGGCATAAATTGCATATATTACGATGAATTTATTTGTGGGAATTACATGGGTTACGCGTGGGATGCACGGGCGTTTGAATGAGGTTTCTGTGTGGGAAATCATTGGGCAAGTATTGACTTTTACCGTCGGTTTCTACGTGGGATACGAAGGGGATTTCCCACAAGGGTCCCACTTGACATATTTTTCCATTGCCATCGTATTTTACAATGCTTTTTCCCAAGTATATTTCCATATGTTTCCCTACTATTGTTCTTCCTGGGTTGTTGCTGAGTATCTTTCTCTGTCTTGTAGTATTTACAAGGATTCTCTCATCAAATTTTCACAAAGTAATATCATTATCAATCATCACACATCACACGTGCTGAGATATTGAAATATATTGCACACGCTTCAAAATACATAAAATTTAAAAAACAAAATAATTTTCAAAGTTTCTAACTAGTAAATACGGGCCGAGATAAGTTTTATGTGAGACTCTGACTCGTGTCCACGAGGTAATCACTTTGGATGGGTAACCATTCTGGTTTTAAAAAACAAGTGAGGATTTTCATTGTATTTCACAGTGTGCATCAATCAACTGGAAAGCATGCTGTCAAATTTTTGTTTTTGCTTTCCTATTTACTAAAAAAGTGATTGACCTTATTGAAATTAGAATTGTAGAGAAATATTGTTTTTCTACATAAACACATGTATCTAATGTGTGTAAGTCGGAACTGGGCCACAATTGGATGAGAGAGCAGAATTGGGAGAATCTGATACAAAAATTGGTTGATCGGCTTCGATAGAATCTATAGAGGGAGGCTGGCGCCTTATGTAAGAGGAATTAGAGTACCTGACTGCCGTGAAAGTACTCATTGTACATACGACGATGAAATAAGAGTCGAGGAGGGACAAAAGCTGGTACAAGTGGAGCACAAGGAGGAGATAGATGCTAAAGCTATCAAGGGAGCAATCTAGGTAGAAAGTCAATAAAACAGAGAAATGGGTTCAGTCAATAGCCATTGCATTTATAGATGTACAATCATATTGTGTCTCTCAGTCTGAGCACAATGCACGGCTATAGGAATATGTGAAAGCATCTTACGATTCCATAGTAAATAGTACACGTACCATTATAACGGTTTGTATATGGAGCCCACGATCTACCTACCTACTCTGTTTAGAGCACTCTTTGAGCCACCATAAAGAAATGGAATAGTCAGACAGACAGACGGAGGAAGTTCAATTGTACTTCGCACAGATGTGAAGACAAATGGCAACTTGCCTTTATCCTGCAAAAAGGTAGACTTAAAATAGGGACTGGAAGCTAAACTTTCACATACATCTGCCCAGCCATAGAGACACCACACCACTGAACAGATAGCAGAGTCAAAGTAGGCGCAACAGACATTACTATGCCACTACATATTTCAAACGTCCAAATCATTATTCTCCCAAATCTCTACCTTCATATTTTCTATGGATTCTGAAACGAAAGCGGATTATTTACTCACAGTTAACGTTTATTATGTTCATATGCAGAACTGGTTATAAATTCCTATGATGGATGATGCACGCAAATGATGGATAAGATGAATGATATGGACAGCAATGTACTATATGGGACACCACTACACATTTGATCGAGTATTCGCAGTTAGAACTGAGCAATCCAAACTGGTCACATTTAACAGAAAATTTTATTCAATAACAAAAAACTCCCATTTATTTTAAATGAAAATCTATTGATTCTGCAATCGTTGTACTCGCCAAATCCTTTCCTCTTCTTCAAACAACTTATTAATGGATGGATCGTAATACTAAATTGTAAGTTACACTGTACCTAGTGAAATTTCGTAGTCACTGGTTGTTGGTTTTAGTTTTAATTGGCTTGTAAAAAATGAAAATTCGTAAAATTGTGATGAAATTGATTGCAGTAAAAATATGTTTTAATGCGACAACGGGATTCAAAACGATGTAAGAAATGTAATTATGTATCGTATTTGATTGTAAATTGTATTTAATTAGTGTAATACTTACATATATATACGGTCTTCTTTAAGAATATAAGGTTTTGCATTATTAAAAGAACTCAAACAAAATGTTTACTTTATTTATTACATGGTAGAATATAAAATTGAGCTAACGATTTCCTGAATTTTGCAGCCTTTGATTAAATTTTCGAAACCAAAAGTATAATCGAGAAATGTGCGAAAAGGAATCTGAGATTTGCCAACAAATTTAAATGCTTCGGATTAAATGATGCAAGCAGAATTAATGCAGCTCTGCTGGAGTGTCATATTCTGTAAATCTCTTAAGGCCAATGGTAGTAGCACATAAATGAGGACAATTGTTTCGTTTATATTTTGGTCGATATCTAAAATGGAAAGTGTTGACATAAAATCGAAAAGTATCAAAATAGGAAAAACCACAATAGAATTGTCTTCCACACGAAGTGTAGATTTCCCGATTGATGTCCGTCCGTCTGCCCATTTGTAGCTTTGCATTGTCTAATGCACGTAAAATCAACTTGGTATTTTGTAATCATCAAGTTTTACTGTGATACCGATGGTGGTTTGAATAAGGCAGGTGCAATTTACGTACAGTCGGATCAGTGGCACAGCACCCATTGCGATTTTGAAGCTCAAGCCCCCCCAAAGAGTCCAACTTTATATTAGATATAATTACAACAATGGATGCCCTCATTTTGAAGATTTTAACCTTTAAAATGTGCACTATTTGTAGATTCTGTCGCTAATTTGTTCAGCCTTACAACAGAATTATATTCTGAAATATATTATATGATTAAATTAAAGTCCACAGAAGAAATCTGAGGCTACGCCACTGAAGGGGATCGTAGTTCATTCTCCATAGAGTCTGTCCTCAAATAAAGCAGGTTTTATGGCTTCAGAACAATTTCTGTATCTGTGCGATCTCTGAGATTTTCTATACTACTTAATAGTATTTATACAAATCCTATTGGATATTTCAATATCATGGTAAGTAACATTTGTACCACAGAGAAGCCATTTGTTGCTCCTGGAGCTCTATAATGCATAACAAAATTTCTAAAAAACTATTATGCTACAGACTGCGGGAAATGTATCTCTCTACAAATTAGGACGCATCCTCCCCAATATAGCTACTTGCGTTTACGCAGTGTATATGGTCTTATAATTATAAGACCATATTAAAAATAGTTACAGGCATCACACAGCACAAGTACTTACTAACAATAGGAACACGTAAATCAATGACATTGAAGCATCTGATACTTCTCCATATGACATAAGATCGAATCTGTAAGCTTGCATAGTTAATTTTGCCCGAATTCTTCCATATTGATTTATATTTACATTGCACATTTATGTATAATATAAATGCCAGCACACAGGGTATCCATTATTTACCATGATAATTTCTCACATTTTGGTGAAATGGTTATTGGAAAATATCCCTAATTGTTTCTGCGAGTGCCATCACTACGTTTAAAAAATTGAAGAGTATACAGCCGATATTGCCTGTATTTTAAAAATATAGTAAGATTTGTCACTAAATTGAAATTTTGAAATCAATTTGTTTTTTTTAAATTGGGAGAACATTATAATAAAAAAACATGAAGCAAAGACTGGGAAAGAATAGAAGTTGGGCACTTGGGCGAAATATTTGAGCACCCTGTATACTGTACTGTGTGATCATATATCAAATCATTGCAAGCTTATAATAGGTCTGCTTTCAAGTGTACATCCTTCGATTCGTGTACCTTGTGAGGGAGTGTGGTGGCCGGACCGCAGCTCTTCCATCTCTATTTCTTGGTACATTTGTGCAGATAATTGATCCATAATCACTAATAATACTCTACAAATCTTTTGGAAAGCTATACAGAATGGTATAATTCTGGTATTGTGCTGAAAGCGTGTGCAGGCGTATGTAATGGGATAACCTATAAAACAGCAGTTTACAACTATCGAAATGATCCTTCACCATCGAGAATACGAGCGCAATAAAATGGAATGGTCTTTCATTTTGCAGGATGTGATTAGATTTCTTTTACTGCGTCACCGTCGCTCAATAGAAGAAAACCTCTATCATTAGTTTCTATTATGCTTCTATATTTCCCCCAATTTACTAAACAGTACAATTTAATAATGAAATACTCTATTTACATAAGCAACAAAAAATTCGACTCGATATGAAGTGAAACTTGATTTCTCTCGGTAAAATATTAATGGAGCAGAGGTCGTTGTAATTGAATTCTGAAATGTTCTGAGGAACTGAATCGAGTGCAAATTTTAATTTTCATGCCCCTGCAAAAAAAGAACAAAGGATCGTAATAATTGGAGAAAGGAGAGAAAAGGAAAAAAAATATGTACCTAATTCAAAAAGTAGAGTGAGAAATGGTGTCGACAAAACAAGTAGGATGAAAGTGATAAACAAGGAATCGTGCCTCTGAAGAGTGGAGTCGTCATTAAAATGCCCTTTATCTTTATTATCATAATGAGTGATAGTGAAAGGCGTAATAAAATCTTTTGGCGCTTCCTAATCTGTCGCTTCCACTTCAAATCATTTTTAAATGCGCCACATGAGCCGTATATGTTTCCTGTGGCTGGCTATGAGTACGGTATTGATTTTTCCCATCGCATCCATGCCAGATTTTGCATAAGAGCAGCTTTATTAGTACCAGATAGTGTTCTAGCGAAAGTGATTCATTAACTCGAGAGAAGATCCTTGTTTACTCTGCCATAGCCTTATCCATGTATATCCCATACGAATTACGTAAGGCATATCGACTACCATATCAATTTGAATTTTCAAGTCGCCCCAAGAACGCTTCTGCAACCTTTTCCATTCATTGAATACTCATTATTTTTGCTCCAAATTAATTCCTACGCCATGCATTCAATAACTACGTAGCTATTTGGACAAGGATTTCAAATGCCTTCTTTTACTGCATAACTTCGTACCGTGACTTTCTAATGAGTGACTTTAATAAACGATGGCCTGCCATATCGGAATCCATGAATTCTTCTGGTCCGTATCTTCATTTAACATCCATAAAGCACCACTGCATAAAGACTCAGTCTACATAATGCGATTACCTGTTGACTAGCTACTAAATATAATATTGATATAATCTCTAGCAATGGTATAATGCACAAGAACCCTGACAACAGTGTGTATCTATACGTACTCACCTCCCACGTTCGTCGTCAGAATAATATAGGAATACTTTCCTCCCGGTCGACTCGATTGAGATACTTTTCGGGTAATTTACGTGAATGCTACAGTAGAGACACGGTTAGCAATGATAGTATCATTATTAGTCTTGATCTCTCTGAGAATGCACTCGCAACTCTCAGCTACGGCGGGATAATGATAATTTCATGGATCTGACTCTCACACAGTACTTAGACGGAACGGGTTCTCAACAACATACATCATATAATATGAGCAGCAAGTCACAAGCAACTTTATAATTTCTCCAGTAGCTAACATTAAATGCAGACAGCGAAGAAAAATTACACAGCCATAAGTTTCAGTGTATGAGTTAATTAAGACTTTGGAGAGTGTTCCATGCGCACATTTCTTCTACAAGGACATGGTGATGCACAGAGCGGTTAATGAAGTGATCCTACTCGTCAGAGCAGACACGAATGGGCTGCCCGTAAATATTTAATGAGAAAGTGTGAGATATTGTACGAACCTTGATTTGGTTTTAGTCCATGATGGAGACGTGTAGCTGGTGTCTGATGCTGCAATCGTTGGTTTGACTTACTTGACTGTTTGTGTATTTGATAGAAAATGTAGGGGATTGGCACAGAGAAGGCGGCCGCAGAAGTGACAAGGAAATAATGTCTAATTTAGATTCATCATTCAGATAGCGTCTTACTAATATTTACATGTCACTGGTGGAGGGAAAGTGACCGGTGCGAGCTTCGATGTGGAATAACTGCGAACGAGTCACATGCAAAGGAATTATTCGGCTGGGGTTGCTTGGAGCGCCCGTCGAGTACTGGCCTGGGGAACGAGAAATTGACTACTGATTGCAGCTTCGAGTGTGACAGTGGATTCTATGCCGATTCAGGTCTGCTACTACACAGATTCGTGCTGGGGACTCCAACCTGCGAACAGATCCACAGCTGCACAGCTACCCAACAGACAGAGACAGAGAGAGACAGAGAGAGAGAGAGAGAGAAAGGAGAGTGGTACGTAGAAAGGAAGGGAGGACGAGGAAAGTATTTAGATGAAGTCAGAATTCAAAGGGAAAAGCGGGAACGGCATCACTTGCTCACTGTGATCTGTTCTAGTGTTGGGGCCTGGCTGTCTTGGCCTGCGCCGTCCTTCGATTGAAAATGAGAATAGATGGAAAGTTTTGTCCAACTGGAAATTCCACGGAACTTGCTTGCCTCTCGGATGAGAGTTACGCCAGATAAATTCTACATTATGCATAAGAAGAAGACTACCCACATCCTTTTCAACAGAAAAATAAGTAGTTCCAGCCTCGACAATTTCATTGTGCTATTGTCCGACTTATATATACTCTCCCACAGCACTACCAATCTTCCAATGTGCTTCCCTCTTCGATCCGATAACAAATGCAGCCGAACAACGAGCACAATTTCACTGAAATTTAAAACTTTCCATTCAACTTCTGCAATTTTAATTGGGACTGAGTGTAGACAAGACTTTTTAATTTCAAAAGCACAGTTTTCAATTCAACTTTTTCCTATGTACACTCACTCACTCACTCACTCACTCGCTCACTCACTCACTAACTAACTCACTCACTCACTCACAGTTCAGTCAGATTCCAAGTGAGAGAATCTCTGGAGATGCCTATATAAATGTGAATATTCTGTAATGCAGGAGGACGTGGTAAGTTTGCAGGCTTTTACTGAAAAATTCCATGTCATGATATGAAAGTCTTTTTCCGTTGAAACGACAAAACATTTTGGCCGAGAGTTCTGCAAGAAGTTTTTCCAGGACACACTTGTTGATTGATTTGAGGTACATTACAAATACGTAGCCAGTCCAAGAAAACTCAACCAGGAGAAAAGACAGTGGCTAGAATGCTTTTCACAACTCTACTTTCTCTGTGTACAAATACATGTAATCAGTTTCTCCCTTTCACACGCGCAATGCAACAATTCCGTCAACGCATTTCCCAATTTCTCTTTGCAATTCATCAAAATTGTTGCTTTCTGACCGAAGGCTTCATTAGTTTTCAATCGATCTTCGATTTCAGAATGTTTTGGCAGTCGTATGTAATGCAGAAGCTCCTATAGACTTTCCCGGATAGGCCAACCTGTAGATACGCTCTGTTTGTGCTTATCCGTGCAAGGAATCCTATTAATTCACTCTGCGGTCTTTTTCTTACAGTACTTTTATGTGGAATCTAAACATACTGCAACGCACTTCCTTTTTATTCTTTAGATTTCACGATCAACAGAACCGCGAAGGTTCTGTTGATCGTTTCTTGAGTTGGATGATATTTTCAAATTCCAATTCATAAGGTCGGACATAAATATAAACGTTCATTCGTAATTGTTGTATCCCCACATTTTCCCTTCCCCTAATGATAGAAGAAACAATTATGTTCTTCAATTGCTCGGTGTTTTGTCGAATTTCATAAACCAACCTTTGTTTATCTCAATACAATAAAAATTCCCAAAAAAGCATTAAAAATGGACTGAATCTTATATATTCTTCTTGTCAAACAATTTCTAGCATTGTTTTCACAGAGTTTAATCATTCTATTGATCTCCCTTGTATGCACTGGTCCAATCCATTCTGCCAACCCCCAACATCATCGTCGGGCATAGAAACCGAAAAGGCTTGAATAAATATGATATCTCTAGCTGGTAAACATTTTTAATTTTTAATAATGTAGATTATTTAACGTCGATGCTTTAACATCCCACTTTATAACAAGATTAAACCCAACAATTACAACAGATTCTGTACCAAATAATTCAGATGGCTTTGAAGGCAAAAAATGTGCAAAAAATTAACATTACAATAGAAAATAATTGGAAAGAAATGAAGGTGTTGTAATAAGGAATGAATTCGCTAGGACTAACTGGTACATACAGGCGTACTTATGTCACTCTAAGATGATACATTGGATGATCCTATCACCGTAGATTATTTGAACAGCCTTTTGCTTGAGTGGACCGTGCAATACATGTGCTCCCGTGAGCCTTGTCTATCAATTACTCCACTTTCCTCGACGTGTTGGGGGAAATAGACGTACATAACAGGGGGAAATTTATTACTAGTTTTTAATGAAAATATATTTTCCTCAAGTGAACATCAACTGAATTCAATGCTTGGAATAAGATTTCTGACACTAGTTCTGTATTTAGGATACAGCAACTACGAATTAATAGATTCCAGTTCTTTCAATCAAAAAATATTAATTGGAATTAACTCTCACAGCGTACTAACATCATGGATGATGTTTTTTGTACTGTGTTTTCAAAGATGAAATAGATCTACGAATTTTTAATGCTGTAAACTGAATGGTTGAAAATTCTATAGGCCAGACATTATATTTAGTTCAAAGGATCTAAGGATGCAGGAAAACGTACATCTGGGCAGACGGCTAAAAGAGGCAGACGAATAATTGATAAGAGAGTAGGAGTCCGCAGAGACAATTAAGGTGTTCAATAAGCAGGTGGAATCCTGTAAATACATCTACCAATGGTTAGGTACTCATTGTCAGTCAAGTGGAGGCTCATGCACGAGAAAATACTTGTATTTGTGTGCCTACGAATGTACATGATGCAAATTACATATATTGGTGGTGTGTGCTAGACAAATTTAACGTTATCTATAGGTATGTACAATACGAATGAATGAATATATGTTTATTTGTATTTATTTAAAGCAACAAATTCGAATCCAACAATATTTGTTGGATTTCTGTAGATAATTGTACAAGCGATGAAATGTGCCTGCTGCGTACAGTGAATGGCTTTGAGTACCTTACCCTTTATGCCTAGTTACGAATCATTCACTTGTAGGATTTTTGGTGTTTATTGAAAGCCGTATCTCTGCCTCCTGCTACTCTCTTACCAATTCTTCATCTGCCCCTTTGAGCTGTCTGACCAGGTGACGGTAGAGCAGAACATCAGAAGTGGAGAAAGTCAGCCGCCGACTGTGAACACGTAACGATTGCCCATTCCCCCCACACATAAAAGATATTCCCCATCCTACGGACTATGGAGCGTTGGATGAAGGAAGCTTGGTATTCGTGTGTACAGCGTGTCTGACAGAACTACAGTTCACTCTCAGGTTGAGTTTTAGGTATTGCGATGTGTGTGCGAATTGAGTGGCTCGTTGGCTGTGGAGCGAGCAGACGAGGAAAACTCTTGTTGCTCTCATCTCGCCCTGATTCAACTTTCTGACATGCCAATATGGACTCCTGTCGTGAACACATCTCCAGTCTTCACTCATGCAAAAGGCTCACTTTGATTCTATTTAATTGAATATTCCCATTTTGCACACTCTATTAACTTCAAAGGAATCGCTGATGTTCTTCATTTTAGTTCCAGTCTACACTTTTACCTATTTTGTTTCTCGCCAGGCTCGGGGTTACGCTGATTTCATTTACTGGGACGATTCCTGTGTGCACCAGTCAAACTGTATCATGCATGTATCAATGCTAAAAGTAGATTCCTTATTGCCAGACCTCTCATATAAATATATTACATATTTTACCAGTCTAATATAGTTTCCCTTCTCATACTTTCCTTAATAATATGCCATTCAGTCAAAAAATCGAATGCATTCAATGTTCCTTTGACCCAATGAACACGTGTGAGAGCTAAATTTATTGTAGACTTTGAACTTATCTGATAGACACGGTCCATCAGAGAAAATTCGAACCATTTTCTTATATTCTTCTTCGTTGTGCCCTCCACGAAAAGTCTAGACTGCTTCTATTTTTACATAATGAAATTTCTACAAGGTTTCGGAGTCTCCGATGAATATTTGGAGATAATGGTTTATTCCACTCTTATTTATTTATGAGGAAACTATTTACATGTTAAACATATTCACATTTTGCTAAATTCATTCTTTTTATACACATGGGTTGGCTCACAATGGAAGGGAATTTTATGGAGCTCATAAGTACTTGGCAAACAGTTGGAAAACTGACATACATAGGAAAAATATTTTTGAAATTTCTTCAAAATATTCTGCTGACAAGAAGGTAATGCGCTCTCTTCTCTTTTCGTTATTCTAAGTGAAAGCGGAGGGAGAACATCTACGAGACTCCTCCGAGACAATTTGAGGTCAGATAATAGAGTTGTACATTGTAAATTACGTTAATAATCCGGGATGTTTAGTGATGACAACATACCAACCATTCCATGGTAGAAAATTAATTTTACGGCCTCGCACACTCATTACTCACATTAATTTCTTCCAGCGTGAAATGGAATTCGAATATATGTACATCTCGCATTTGCTCTCACGTACATACCTAGTCAAAAGTACACGCTGCACGAAGATAATAGTAGGCAGTTAAGGAAAGACCTCTGGGTGTAACAAAATTATAGCTCATAACATAGATGCCATTTTAGAGTTCATTAAAGCGAAGCTGATGAAGATCAGGGGCACCGCTAGGTTTTGCGGGGCCCTAGGCGAAACACAATTTTCGGGGCACAAAGTACAGGGTGAAATATTTCAGTTGGTCCAATTTGTTGCATTTCACATAGAAAATAATATATCAATAATATAATAAAAAGTCATGTGAGCTCCGAGAACTTTTTTGCCATGCTAAGCGAAACGTAATATTAAGTTTAGATTATTGTTCATGAATTGACTTTTTAAATAATGTACTCAAGTAATTTGTACATGTAAGCGTAGGCTAATTGACGCGTATGAAATGTACATTGGAGCAATCCCCTTTTGACAATAGTATTAATGCATTCAGCCTTAAATCTGTATATTCTAATTAATACTGAAATTCATGTGAACTTAAGTGAACTTGTAACTTTGTATCCTCTTTATCTTGTCTATAATATTATTAACCTATAAAATACGATGTCAATTTACCTTTACTTAATTGAGTGAATTTAGGCAAAGAATATTGTGTGGCAATGGGGGATTCCAATTTTATATTTTGTCGTGTACATATCTCTCTGTCTCTTTCTGCCACATTAAATGACACAACACCAAACATCACCTCTGCCTAATTACGTCAGTCATTCTGGCATATCAATTTGCCCCTACAACCACAGAAATACAAACAGCAAAAAGTGGAGTTTACCATCAAATTCATACTATCCGACTTCATAATTTCACCAAAAATTGAATCACGATTGTTTAATTATATATATTGAGGATTATAAGAGTTCCGCCAGCTGCATCACTATGTTAAGAGTGCAATATAATCGCATAGCAATTGCAATACTGTGTATAGCGCAAATATTAATTTGTACGTAGAATATGTACATTTGGGGTAATCGAGTTGGCTGTTGCAGATCTGCCACGATCTGCAAAAGTAGGTAGGCTTAGCAGATGACCTGAGCTTACGATTAGCCGATTGAACTGCGAAGCTCTTAGCACATTTGCACCAGGAAAAGGTTGCGCAGAAGGCATCTGCAAATCATATTTGCCACACAATACATACCTACTTACTATTTACGGTTAAAACCTAC
>JABASC010003121.1:0-15154 GCA_019776185.1 Plutomurus gul
GAACACTTAAACCCCTAACCTAGATCCGCCCTTGAACAGATTTACAGTTTTGACTGTAACACATATATCATATCATATATGTATAAGCACATTTATTGCCATCGACTTTTTCCGGTCAACCAAATACATTTCGATTTTAGCTCAGTGTAATTTCAAAGTTGTAAGTAAATTGTAACCTGTGTTCCTCTCATACTCTTCTTTAGATGCAGTGTTTTTTGCATTGATCTTGATACATGACACGCAGTAGCTCTGGTGTGTAAATTAATTCTTACATGGGCAAGAACTTGTAGATTTTACGTTAGGGCAATTTAGTTCACATTTACCAGTGTACATATTTTTCCCGTAACAGTAGCATTCGGTTGAATGGGAAATGCATTTTGTGAATTATTACACGATTAGAAACGCTTAATTGTAAGTGTGCCATTTTTACCTGTGCAACGCGAATAATTTGAAGTGCACTTGAAAGCGGTGAAACAGTAGCAGTAAGAACATTAAATTGTACCGCTAACTTTTGAGACAAAGGAAATTCATTTTTCCCATGCAATTTCACTCAACTGTAATTTATCAAATAGCAGAACCACTATGGGATTATGTGTCCTGTGTACCAGTGCGAGTGCGACACTATGTGTGAAATATAAATGCGGTATGTTAATGTTGAAATACTGATTGATTGTAGAATAGTTATTTGTAGTATTTTTGTAAAAAATATTATATTTCTAAGATTCCACAGTGGTATTCCCGAATTTTACATTCATTGTTTATTTATGTTTATTGATTTTGTATTTTCTACCAAAATACTAATTGTTTTGTGTTAGCACACTTGCACAATCGTGCATCAAATGGTAAACTTTTAAAACAATTGTGCTATATGTGTAGATGCATGACACCTTAAATGGGTTGGTTTGATCTCAAATGTACTGTGTCACCGTAACCGTAACACAAGACTACTAAAATTCTAGTTTTTTCATAATTTATTTTATCATCACCGTTTAAGTTTAATGTATTTACATGCGTAGTAAATCCATGTGAAGTTATGTATAATACAAAAGTGTGCAAGGCTTACTGGGTTAGGAATATTTATGATAAACTAAGAAATTCGTTCGGATATTCAAGTCAAAGTGCAACACATCCCTTCAAACAAAAGCATTGTGTATGGTATTGCATTTATACCTGCTAAGTAAGTTCCAAGAGAAATGTAAAATACATACATTGATAAATTACTTCCATTCATGCATTCTGTTCTTTGTCATTGTTCAAAAACTCTTTTCGTTGACTCATCTTTTCTTAGGAACATAAAATTGTGCTTACAGTGCTAGTGGAAGCTCTGAGGAGCGCGTTTACTGAACTCTGAACTAATAGCTTTCAGTTTAAAAATAAAAACCGAGCTTAGTAGAAGGTAAATGGTGTACTAGAGTAGGAACAGTGGAAATAATTTCATTGCACCTGACTAAAGAATACAATGCTATAGAAGTGTACAGTAGTGTACATACATGCATATCTTTGTTGTTGGGTTTGTTGTGAGTTTGTGAGTACGATAAAGAAAGAAAGGAATGGACGAATAACATATGAATCTACACTTTTATTGTAGTGCCGGACGCTGACAGGGAATCTGGGTTTATGGGTCGCGGTATTTCACGGGTTTTTTACAAAAAACCCGACCACCAAAAATTAAAAAACCCTACTCATTGGGTTTTTGGGGTTTTTTATGTTAGCAGTGTATAGTATTATTGTGTATTAAAATTTGGCTAAATTAAATATTTGAGCTTAATGAGTGTTAATAATACGGCCTTACTTTCTATGATAAGATAACAAGTAATTCATAAGGAAATCATCAATTTCTTAAGCTTGAATACAATAAATAATTGAGCTAAATAATTCTTTTGCATGTGATTAATGAATAACATTAATCATTTAGAAATCATCAATTTCTTACGAATTCTGCACAATAAATGGTATATACTTTGGAACGTAAAAAACCCAATACCCAAAAACCCTAATAAACCCATGGGTCGGGCTTTATTGTTAAAAACCTCCGTTTTTCATCCCTGATGCTGACTTGCTGACTGAATCTGACTTGTGAGTGAGTTGTATACACTTGTATTGCAGATTGCAGAGGGATGCATATTGCATATATCGCTTTGAAAGCTGTACAGTTTTAAACTACGTTATGGCATATTACTTACTCATTGGCTACACAGAAGAGATCAACCTGTTGCTTTACATATTGTGTGTATGTGTGTACAACGCATACCCTTCACTGGTGGTGCAAGACAAAAAGTGTAATTGCAAATTGCAATACACAAGTCCTTATTCTTATTCATATCATAAGGAAACTGTCCACCGTACCTTGTACTTCGTTTGAATTAAAATTGAAACTCGTGAGCAAACGAACGAATTTAGTACCTCTATATAATATACGCAACTCTAATACTTCGTGATTATAATAAAGAATAATTAGTACACTCTTGTTTCTTTTAGGGGCACAAAACGCATCTCGATAAACACAAGTGTATTTTCAGTAGTGGCTGTGGCTACGTACACGTGGTGTATGAATCACAAATTGTGATTCACAATACTTCCTATTTGGGATGAGTAAAGAATCTCAAAAGTTTTTAGTGTTTACCACCACACCACAACATTTATAACTTATACAAAACAAATGCATGTTCATAGTGATTATGCATACATGTGCGTAGATAAGGGATTTGTGACAAGTGAGTTGAAGTTTGGAGAAGATTGTTTTGTTTAGATAGAGTGAATAGTGAATCATCCTAACTTTGTACTTTGTATGTTGTATGATATGTGTGGCAATTTTGCCACTGGCAAAGTGATTTATTTGAATATTCTGTTGTTTGTTTTACGTAAATAAATGATCGATTTATTACTCTAATACCTAATTTTTAGTGGAACACCATATATTTACATTTTTAATAGTAAAAGTCGGTCTGTTTTCATGTTAATGCCCTTGTCCTTAATTTCGTATTTAAGTTTTTCTTCACCTTAAGAAGGCTATTAAATATCGTTAATTATAATTAAAAGCTATACGTTACAAGTCCTCATCAATAGTGGTGACCTGGTGACTGAAATCTTCCAGTGAACAGTGAAGTATTAATAAATACTTACAAATTACGACAGGATTTTGTTCTGCTTTGTTGTGTGACTTGTGTGTGGTTAATGCAATACAATTTGAACTGCATTTTAGTGTTATCATCATTTGTGGTATAGAAACTCATCGTTCGGTAAACTACTTTACTTACTAGACCACTATAAAATAATTGCGATGTCAGCGGAACAAGATGGAGAGTTTTTCTGTGCTCTTTGTCTAGATATTACTTCAGGTAATTTTGCATTGGTTTTATGATTGACACTTTCTAAGTGGGTGCATTTTTTTTTAAATACAGATTATAGAAATATCGGAGGTACGCTATGTCATGTCTCTTAATATTCCAGTATTAATTTTTTTGACATGGTAAATTTACACAAAGCTTGTTTTTACATCAATTTTAAGATGTGCTTTACACTTACACTATGTGCACCCACAGGGGCTGTTTAAGTAGTATGTAATCACATAGAGGGGGGAAAAAATCCTGATTTATGGATAAGTAATACTTGAACCGTCCCATACCAGTAATTTTGCGGTTATTCTATTGTTAGTTCTTTGCACTTGTTAGTGTGTAGTACTTTATCGATGCGCGTTTTGTGTCTGCTGTGCTGACTGCTGTTGAGACAGAACCATAAGCACAACAGTATTCCTCACGGAGTGGTATTTTTTTAAATGTCATAATTTGTTGTATAGATAATTCCGAAGATGACTATTTCATCAGCACCGAATGTGGCCACGTGTTCCATTACTTGTGTATATATCCTGCCTACGAACTTGGATACAAAGAGTAAATTCTGCTTTTGCTTATTTATGTAAAATAGTTTTTGGTGAGTAAATCTAATTTTTCTGTCTATGATCTTAGCTGCCCCATTTGTAAACAACGGCTTAATATGGACAAACTCAGAAAACTATATGGGATTCAGGTTAAGCCAAAAGCTCATTTTAGTCTCACACCTACAGCACCCACGGAGGAACCTTTAGAATTGTAAGTTGTATGGAATTTCAACTCAATTGAAATATTTCATAAGCAATCTACAATACCAAACTACCACCCTTCTTCCCAGGGGATCCAAATCGTAGAAAACCCAAAATAGGCAATGGGATCAGCCTGTCACATGTCACTGCGAAGCGGTGACACGTGGGAGGGGATATTTCCCCCGGCTCTTCGGACCAGGGTCCATCCGTACTCCGTACCGTCAGGGTACCGGTAGTTTGGTATTAAATTAGATCGACGTCAGTGTACATAACATATGCAGTAAAATACCATTTACATTTTACTTTCAGCGACCAGAAATTTAAGATAATTATCGTTGGCTGCTCAGGAGTTGGTAAATCGTGCCTTATGCAAAGATATGCTGTAAGTTTCCAATTTTTTATCGGTTTTTCCATTACTCTAATAAGATATTAGTAAACTTGTTACTATATAATATAATTGTTTTCAAAAGGATGGGATATACAGTACCAATTTATTCTCGACTGTTGGATGCGATTGGGTACGTGTCTCATTATTTATTATCATTAACCAAATTGAAAAATATTAAAAAAATGCAACTTCAAAAATCACTCAAAGTCCATTTATTTTGTAGCGATCCAAGACTGTAAATATCGGAGGGAAAATTGTTGGGTTGTCAATTTGGGATACAGTAGGGCAAGAGCGCCATCGGTCCCTTATAACAAATTATGTCCGTGATGCCCATGGAGCCTTGATCGTGTATGATATTACAAAAGAAGACACATTCGAAGAGATTGAATATTGGTATGACTTTGTGAAGAATTTTGGTTTGCGTGACTGTGTCAAAATTCTTGTAGGAAATAAAACGGACTTGGAGCAGCATAGAGAAGTTCCGAAAGTAAATGGAAAGGTATGAAAAATAGTTTGCTTATTATTAAGACAAATGGATATTATACACCACCCCTATTAACTATATTTTGATTTTGATTTCAGACAACAGCTCAACGTCTCGGTATTCCATTTTTCGAAACCTCTGCAAAGGACGACTATAACGTTATAGCCGCCTTTAGAACTTTAGCATGTCAAGTAATTAATACGTGCACACAAATTAGCTTTAGCGAAATTACATTACAATTCATCCACTGCTTCCTAATCTATCTCTTAATTTGAATTAGATATTAGAAAACGACGATCTGGTGAAGGAAATCGAGGCAAAGAAACGACATCCCACATTGCGACTCACCAAAGACCAACAAGACACTAGAACAATTCCAGCATTGTGTTCGTTTAGCTACTACTGGACAAAATCTGGATTTTCAGGAATGGCAAAAAGCATTCGATCCGGTTGGAACTATGTGACCAACAGTCGACATGACCATCAGTTTTAAGTCATGAATAATTAATGCAAGACTTTCATTTCAGTTGAATACGATTTTTATAGTTCCTAGTTAGCTCGATATCTATACAAAGGAGTTGAAGCGTGTAGCACTCTTACTACAAATGTACAGATGTACGTGTATATAAAACTCATTGTATAACGTGGTAATTTTTAATACATACAAATTTTCATGATTCCAGTCTCGTGACTCTGATGCAGCAAACCAACGTAGCCAAGACTTCTAATGCTAATTACAGCATCAGATTGGCAGACAATGCAATAATATCTGTTTTTACCTATACTACAACATGTAGGCATGACTTTTATACACGCATAAAAATATGCATAGATAGATATAATAAATAATTTTAATTTCTGTACTTTTATTGCTTTCATTGTTGATAATAAATTCAACCTATAAATGTACAAAAGTAAGCATTATTTATCTTATAGTAAGCAAAACTTTTACTGTTATTATTTTATATCTGTCTGTACGTGGTCTGTGTCTACGTTTTCACTTGTAATCTTAAAATTATTTTTCAGCGCTCTTACTATTGATTATCTAGGTTATGGTAAAAGTGATTCCAAAGAAATATGTACTTGTGGTCAGCAGATCTGAAATATGATGGGATCACTACATAAATACCTATGTAGTTTTAGTTCTAATGTTTACTGTGCTGATACGATATGTACTTTGTGATTTGCACTGTAATTGCATTCGTGTTGAGCTTTAGGACGGAAATAGCGTCACTCATTATTACTCATTGTTAGTCAGTAGATGCACTATATACAAGCGTATTTACAACGTCACGCTAGAGTGTCCATTACTATAATCTCTAGTAAAAGTCTACTACAACCAACATGTATTGTGAATGCTTAATGAGTATGTTATAATCCATCAGATTTGCGTTGTTACTATCCTTTCCGTTATAATGTAATGGAAATACTTGGAGTATAAGCAAATAAGCTATCATTTGCATCGTAAGTATACTAACAAATTACATATTAACATACATAATCGTCCTGAGGGACGAGATACTAAATATGACGAAAGTGACGATTTACAAGACGAAAGCAAATGCAAACAGGTGGTTGGTTGCTCTCCATGCATTTCACCAAGTGCCAGAGTGCAGGGAAAATGTGTTTCCGCTCCTTCCCAAGTGTATGAACGATTTATCAGTTTCAATAATGTTTGACAGGCTAAGACTCTTGCATCTACTGTTAAAAGTGAGATATATCTTTTGAATTGGACATACATGTCCATACTAAAATTATACCACAAACCACACAATATTCAATAGGCTAGTTGAACAACTAATAACACAATCTGTTACATAACATTATGTAACAGATTGAATATTAATACCACAACTTATGTACACATTTTTTCAAAGATTATTACAGTTGACGATTAAGTCTACTACGATTAAGTCAGCTAATAAAAGATCTCATGACGTGAGCTTCAAACACTTTTCAAATACATATAGGTATAGTACTATACAAAAAAGTGAAATACTCCAACACGCAAATGAGGATAAGGAAAATCCGTGCTGATTTTGATCGAGAGTAAATAATTTATCGTCCATCTAGAGCTTCATTTAGAGATTAAAACTTTATATAAAGACAGAACCACATCCCCATTATTAAATGCATGTAAATACATATTTTACCATGTGCATGTGAACACATAATAATATACAATCACATGTATTTTGAATTTTGAATGTATTATTCAGGCTTACAACTGAGAAACAGCCTGTTCGAGTGAATTCTCTTAACAGGATCAGAGGAGTGAGTGACTGATGGTCAAGGACGTAAAACGACGAACTCATGTGAGCAAATGTGGACAGTGTATTTCACGTGCATCCTAAGTCATATAAATAAATAGATTCATAATTTATCCGCACGCCGGTGATGCAGCCAAAAGTGTCGAATCATACAGGCTTTCATTCTTTTGCGCAATCTTCTGTGTTTGTCGAGTCGAGATCATATCGCATGTAGGGCAGGTGAACAGTAACAGAACTCTATCTGTTTTAAAATATATGGCATCTTTACAATTAGGTTATATACATGCATACATTTCCTACATCTTTACCTGTGCAAGCGATACGATGCAAGAATTGATACGTTTTATCGTTGGCTAGCTATCAACCTGTTTGGGGAGAGCTCACTATTTCGTTACCAGAATGGAAGCAATAAGGGTCATCTAACTACAATCGACATGTGGTCTTGGTTCTTACAATTCTACTAGAAGTTAATTTTAGTTATCATTAGGATCAGGCTGTCAAAGTAGCTGTAGAAAAGTTAGAGATTTTTGAAAAGTAAATCCTGGACCTGACACCACCGATAGTGCAAATCTGTTATCAGGTACGTATAAATGAGATCGGGGGGCGGGGGTACTAATGTTACGCTTAATTGTTCTTCCATATGCTTGCATGTTAAATTTCAAGTTTTATAAAACGTCAAAGCACAAATCATGCAGAAGGATTGGAAACGGGGTGGGAAATTTAACAGCGATAGTGCTCAAATTTAACGAGACGTAATTACGTAATTTATGTACATATGTAAAGTAGACCAGTTAAAACGAATTTGACTAGTTAGCAAAGGAAGTTTATTCAAATAATTAAGTTTCATGTTATCACTCCCATTTCATGTGCTCATTGAAAACAAACTGAGCATTCAACAACGTATTTATGTATAATTTGTATAAGTATAATTGGACAGCTCCGCATGCCACATTTACGGACTTGCAGTATCTGGCTCCTTGTAAATATATTTCTTGTACACCAGCAGGAGGAAGCGAATCTCATAAGAATTACAATGTTACGCGAGAAGCAGCATAAATTGTAGCATAAGAGGGAGATTGCGAAATTGACTCAATAACTTACTAACAATATAACAGTATAGGATCACCGCACACAATTACTACTCATATATTTATGCACTTGCTGAAAACTAAAAATTTGGCAAATGATACTATATGTGTATTTTGAGTAATATGGAAGTTATCAAAGTCTTGTGAGGTAGCGTACAGGTCTAAAAATATTCATTCGCATCATTTCAGAGGAAGATTTTGTGTGAATGGTCAAATTTATGGCTGCTGGTCTTAACCTTGCTTGTCTTCAATCTCAATGTACCTTTGACCAATTTTCGCCGTGACGTCTTCGCTATTTAAGTTTCCCCATTCTGCACTCACGTATACTCGTACATTGCTTAAACTTATAAGTTATAACCATCTATGTATCTACGTGTATACTCTTCATTCTGATCACCCTCCATTCGACTTTGCACCCCTGCAGTTTTCACCTTCCGTTTCTTTTTCTCGTTATCAAATTGTGCTGCACACTCGGACACACTGTGAGTGAGTTGTGCTTAGTTCCTTACCGTGGGTATAGCAAAAACAGTTTATCTTGTTTACCACTGAGGTTAGCCAGCTCTACACAATAAAGGTTAGGAAAAATATATAAATATTAAGGCATTTAAAAATAAAATTCTACTAAACCTTCACATTTATTCGTATAATCGATTGGGGACCCCTCCATATTCCTACTATGGTGCATATCTAATCCCCACCAAGTACCTTGACTCCTACAGACTTTTAGCCATATAAACAAACGTTATAAAGTTATTGTTCCTTATATTTTTTGGAATCGTATACAAATATGGCTAAAGAACCTGTGGCTATGACCTCTTTTATATCTTTGTGTGTGCATGTAATAATCTGAATATTGCAGATGTTACAGCCTGTTTTATCATTAATCTGTAATGTACATATTTTGTTTTGAAGTCTAACAGCCGTGAACTGTTGGTGCTTGACTCGTCGTAGTCATATACGAGGCACAACACTTGTAAAGCGTATTATTAGGTACAAGGCACTGGCTTTGAATAGATAAGCGCAATGTGGATACTGTGAAGCGCACACTGTGCATTCTGGTGGACGAATGTTTGTCGCTGGTGAGCTTGTTTAGTACACGAGTCGTGGTAGAGGAGACTGTTCTGTTGTGTAGGTCTGCAGTCTGCGTGAGAGAAACGGTAATGTCTATTGAACAAGTGTTGTGAATTGTGCAATCCGAGCCCCAGGCTAGAGTCTGTGGATGATTCATAATAAATAAATAATAAATCGCATAGCTGTTGTTGTTGTTCTATGTAAAGTGTTCGGTGATTAGACAAAATAAATATATTTTGTTCTCGTTTTTCGTTCTAAAGGTGGTTTGATTTTCTCTGGACTAATTTTAGTATTACGCATGCACAGAATTATTACAAGCTACATAACGTCGGCGAGACCGTTTACCCTTTCAAGAGCGAAGGGTAACCTTCTGTAACCGACGTCACACTTTAATTAAAGAAGAGTAGACAATTCTACCAGAGAAAGACGACTTGAAGACTTAATGTTTAACCACAAGAAAATGGGAGATGTAATTTTATGCCCACTTTGCATTCATTTTGAACCAGGTATGTTGTGCCGACTTTTTCTAAGCACTGCCCACTAATTATATAGTATCATCGTACGAGATGGTCACAATAAATTGCACTTGTATACCTGAGTACTAACAAGGAAAAACTTATTTATGGGGCATTAATAAAAATTTATTGTGTACAGAAATATTTGGAGACTATTTCGTGGTGACCAAATGCGGACATTATTTTCATAACCATTGTATCTTGAAAGTCATCAACGGAGGAATAGACCGGTACGTTTGCAACCTCTTGAACGTTTTCAATATCTTTTGCAAGTTTAATAGTTTGTCAAATTTTTGCCTTTGCAGTTGTCCTCTTGGCTGTAAGATTCCAATTTCTCAAAAGAAACTGACCAGACTTTACGGTATAGATCCGAATGCCTCTAGCTCGTATTCTTCGTATTCCTCTGCAAGATCTTCCATTTCCAGTGCAGGTGGTGCGACCATGTATAATTCTACCGTCCCAGTGCCCACATAGTAAGATAGATAGAGTTCATTTGGTGATATGAAGCGTATGATAAATATTCTGCATGTACTTTTTCTGTTTCAGTGACTACTGCTTCAAAATCGTCTTGCTGGGAAATTCAGGAGTTGGGAAATCATGTCTGATGCGACGCTATTCTGTACGGTCAAAATCTACATAATACATAAACTATTGTTGGAATTATGATGAATATTGACTTAAGCATTTACATAACTCAACTCTACATGTTTTTCAATTTGCAGGACGACATTTTTCTAGAAAATATTCAATCGACACCCGGAATAGATCTGGTTCGAAAGGCTGTCAACATCGGAGGAAAAGCCATTCACCTTATCGTGTATGTGTAATTATCTGAATATTTATTGTAGATGTTACAGCCTATTTTATCATTAATTTATAATGTATATGGTTTTGAATTTCCCTGGTATAGGTGGGATACTGCAGGTCAAGAGAGCTTCAACAGCATAATATCCACTTGTGTCCGGGATGTACAAGGAATTCTATTTGTATATGATGCTACTAATGCGCTTAGTGTAGATAGTATAACGACATGGGTCAATTTTGCTAACGACTACGGTCCGAAAAATACTGTTAAAATTCTTGTGGGAAATAAGACAGACCAAAAAGACAAACTGGCAGTCAGTGAAAGTTATGGAAAGGTAAAAAAGACTAATTTTAATCGCCCTATATCACCATATGTGCCTTTACAAGAATCGTATATAATATTAAAGATGTGCATTATTTTTTGTTTCAACTGCAGGCAATAGCAGAATCCATGGGTATGTCATTCATTGAAACATCTGCAAAAGATTCGTTTAATGTGGAAACAGCATTTAGAATTTTGGCTGGAAAGATTCTGGAATCTGAATGGATATTAGAATCTGTAAGGGACAAAGACAAGTTGAGAAATTCAACAATACGTCTAGATGATGACTCGATCTCCCATAATTCTGACAGGGGCTGTGCGGGCTGGATTAGGAAAAGTTACAACAATGCAATTGATAGTATCTCAAAAGGATTAAGATTTCTAGGGATTGATGTTTAACTGTTGTGTAGTCTGCTATGTACATTAACCTAAGTTATCTAAATGCGCACATTAAAATATGGGCTAGTCCATTCATTTTAATTTTTTAACGAAACTATCGATTATTTATCTACACTTACATGGCGAGTTTGTGTAAGTGTTGTTGTATCTGTATCTGACCCCACGCACGCTTCGGTTCATCAATCTTATATTGTGCAGTTGAACATGGATCGAGAAACCATATTAAGCATGCTCAATTTCAATTTGTTAAAAAATGAAAATTAAAGTAGACTTTTGTAACATTTTAAAATCAAACTGTTTATACTAATTGAGGTTTCAAACCAGTTGGTTTTCGACACACAAAAACAAAATTCTTAATTATCAATTATATTTTATGAAACAAATCAAGCATGATATTATACCTAGAAAAAATTGTACGGTCAACACACTGAATTGGGAATTTGAAGTAAAAATGGTGGTGGCGTACTACGATGTGATAAAGTGAAGAGCACGAATAATGCCTTTTGTTGTTATGGAACGACAAACGTTTTGATTTCCCATTTCTGTTTGATCAGGGACAAATGGACTGTCTGTGTCTGCGAAATGTATTATCACGTCGGGACAGTCAACTCTGTCATTTCGAACAATAGCAGCCTGGGGAAACGGGCGAATTCCGCATTGTGCAACTAATCCCTGTAAACAATGTATACTTTGGATAATAGGAATTCTACCTGGAAGAAATTCTAAATTCTCAATGAGTTCACATAATAAAATCAGAAATAGCTGTGAACTTACTTGTAAGCGGATGGATAAGGTATATGGTTCCTGATTAGTCATTTTGATAGGATAGTCTAATTCAATGACATAATCATCAGTGGCCAATTTTCGGGCTGACTGTTTTGCAAATGTCCAATAATTAGATGCGAAGTCATTTTTCAGTGAAATGTCAACGTCATAACTATATGGGTGGAGCGGAGCACCACCAGATCGCATAATGAAGTTCTTGTCGTATGGACCATAGAAGCCGACTGCTACCAAACTAATATCTTGGCTCAATAACAATCTGTTACACAATCAAAAAATATAAATAAGCTTACAATTAAGCAATTTTGCATTGTAAACAACTAATTTACCGGACACTTTGGCAGTGGATGATGTTCACTCCGGGTCTCCTCCATCCATTATCCCCCGTATACGCACCTGCTAACTGGTACAATGGAACAGAGATAGTCTGTGTTGGTAGTCGCGGCCTTTCCACAAACTCACTTGGTGACAATGAACACCTTTAAATTGTAATCCAATAGCACTTACTGTATTCATTGCATTTTTGTATGTAAATATGTGTTTTCAAATGACTGTACGAGTCCACAACTTATAGGTGTTATTTCAAGACCCAAAAACCCCAAACTAACAATAAATAATAGACAGTATTAGCAATAATAGCACTATTCGTCCTAAGCGTTTGAGCCTAGGCATCGGATTCTAGTAAAAATGTAATTTTGTTGTTTTTAGTAAATACATATCTGGACTCTGGTAATGAACTATGCAGGTTATTGTACATAGTACATATATTTATACTCGGCATGCTTCAATTAACACGACATCATTACAGAATGCTTTCCTTCACTGACCACAAATGATGAGGAGTTTTATAACGATCCTTTACTTCAATAATTTGCTTCTTGGATAGTACCCCCTTTGGAATGATCTCACCAACAAAATCATGGGGTGACATTAATGCGAACCTTATGTGTTTTATAAGGCACGACATTTTCATGTAAGTATACCAGTTTGGGTTCCATTTCGGTGAGCACTCTTCATCCGCCCACCTTAATAAAACGTATTTTATCTAAAAATACCAGTCTAAACATACTTATGCAGAAAAGTATTATGTTTTTAAGAGATGATGGAGAGTTACAGCCAAAGTCTTCTGAATAATTGAATTTCAGTAACCATAAAACGGTCAGAACAAATCAGCTGGTATAAAAGGCTTTCATTCAATTTAAGAAAGTAAGGTGAATTCAGAAATTCTTCCGAGTTCCTACATGAAAAGAAATTGTCAAATTTTATCCCTTGTAGAATTTCAAGGAAGATTATATTTTATTGTCAATAGTACCTTAGCATAAAGAAGAAGGCCATTCTTTGCAAATCTTCACGGTCATAAAGGATTCCTGCCTCGTGAAAGCTCACACAGTTCTGAATATTTATCTTCATCCCCGCAATATCGCAACAAGCTTGTCCAAGGTTATTGATACGGTATTTTACAGAAAGACGCAAAAGATGTAATAATTGCTCATTCGAAATGTAACTACTTAGAGTATCCGTTTGAATGAACTGCGAAAACAACGAAAAATTCAATTTGTAAATACAGAATACAGAGCTTGGGAGTTAAAAAAATAAAGAAATTATGCATTTTCATGCAGATTGCATATCGCATACTTTCAAGAAGAGGCGGATGATCTGAGGTTCGCATTCTGGATGATCGATTTCCTTAACATTTGGGTCTGATAATAAAAGTCGGAAAACTGAAGATTTTTTACCCAGTAGGGATTTAAAACCGCAAAGTTTTTCTCGTTGCTTCCCCGCAATGAACGCAATTTCTCCTGTAGGTTCAACACCATGATATCCCATCGCTTCCATTACGTAAATTGGATTGTCCACATAGTATTCCAAGGGTGGCATACTTCGGCTTTTCGGCAAGGTCGAGGAACTGGAAACTGTGGACACTGAGATGATTGCTGCAGCTGATGATGTCGATGGGACCTCCATATTCTACTCTCAGAATGAAATTTGATCGAATTGATAGAATTTTTAGTAAATAGTATTCAAAGTCAAATCACTTGACTCGAGTCACACGCACATCACTCTTTCTTCTACTGCCTTTATAATGAATGTGCTACACTGAATATCCAACGAGCGTTGTGTAGAGTCAACAATGGTTCACATCTTCACTCAAAGATGGTTGTGTTGTAATACTGAACACGGTTTTACAAGTAATACGACTACTATTCAATTTTCTGGTTACCTGTTTACTTTGCGAATGTGCTCTACCAAAGTGAGTCAAGTTTATAAATTTATAACCGAAACCGGCGAAGCATGTGAGATTATTTTTATAATATGTGCAATTTGTAAGCTCTTATTGTTAGTTGGTTTTAATTGTGCAGGAAGAGCTACCAGTATAGTAAAGTATTTTACGGCACAAAAGTTGGGCTTTACTTTTCTGTATTTCGTTATGAACTACCTAAATAGGTTGAAATAAATGCAATGTTGATAACCGTACATACAACCCAGCCTGAACTGAACACTAAAGCATTTTCAATATTAAATATGCACGAATATTGTCTACTTTAACAAGTGTATGTGATATGCAAATTGCGGTTTTGTGAGTATGTATATCGTTGGTATTTTGGTATGATGGTACTAAAATGCAAAGTAAATTGTTGTGGAGAAAAGCTGAAAATAACGTTGGTAATAACATGAGCTTGATATTCTCCTATGTAGGCAATCTAATAAATCTTTACATTTCAACAGGTGTTGTGTTGCACAGTGTTATATTGCACAAAATCAAAATAATCGACACACAATAATTTTAAATACTGCTGTGCACAAGTTCTAATCTATTACAGAGGGTGGGGCAGGCTTTCATATAAATTTTTGAGAGCTCATTTCTTTCCCGCGTGAAACGATAGCCATTTGAATTTTTGACATTTTGTTAACCAATTCAAGAAGCGGACACTGTAGTTATTTCAAATGAAA
>JABASC010003122.1:0-15154 GCA_019776185.1 Plutomurus gul
ACGCATGAATGAAAAAAGCAGGAGAGTAGGACTTTATTATTTAAAAAATGTATATTTTCAACCTGATCATTTCGCATTTCGATCACAACTTTTGGTCAACTCGGAGAATGCTTTCCCAAGCCAAAAATTGGTTGTAGTATTTTAACAAAGTCACTAATGTAACGGTTCTCCTTAGGAAATCCTCCACTGAACCCTTAAATGCCACACTGTCATCAAGAACTCTGTCCCAGAAAATCGATTACTGAGCTGACACATCGTTTCATTCATCCGACTTAAGTTTAAAATCCTACAGATCGAACTACAGGTGAACTTCATGCTGCGACCGAGAAATGTTTTTGGAACCTGAATTCCATTCAGCAACTTTCTTCGGTGTAATTTTCAGCCTTCAGAGAGGCTGTGGATTTGAATTGCCAGTGGTCCCTAGTGACCTCGTCCTCAACTTAACTGACATTTAGATAGACAGGTGAATCATCCAATCCCTCAGTCCATTAAATCATAAGCTTGCTCAGCTTAGTTGTTGTTGAACGTATCAATTGTATTCGCCAGATTTTCTGCACACTTTCAAAATTGAATTAACTCAAATTATTTGATGCAGAGGTAAGCATTGCTACGAATGACTGAACAGCAGCGAATATGTTGTCTGTAGTACCTAATCTGTACGCTTGAGTGATACAACTTGTTGTACAAAGGAAATAGCATTAGTAAGTAGTTTGGCTTTCACAGATACATTTGGTTGAATTTAATCTAAGCTGAAACGCATTGGGTGCATTCTACTCCTAAGAGTATAATTTAATTCCATTTCCAATGGCATGCACGGCATACACAGTTGTACAGTCGTACGAATGATTACGAGATGATTACGAGAAATATGATGCTAAATACAACTCTGAGGTTTACCACACTTTACCTTACAAAGAGTCAAACGCTACAAAACACTCGTTGCAAACTTATTGGAGACGATTGAGTCGTTTTCGCAGGGTTCTCGAATCGATTCCGTTTAATTTGCTCTATATACTAAGGAATCCTTAGTATATCTTTCCTTAATAAGGATATGTGTATTTGTACTACAAGTACACATACACAACTTTAGTAAATGAATTTGCTCAAACTATGATTCAGTAAAAGCTCTCCCTTTCCATGTCTTCAGGAGGGGGTGACGCCACGACTCTACTAAATAATAAAACCAAGCACATATGTAAATGACTCGCTGCACAGACGATGCACATGGAGTTTAGTTGAAAGCGGAAAATTGCCCACCCATTGAAATGCTGTTGATATACATGTGTAATATACGTATACTGTGTAGTACACAATATAGTTGGTGCAGCCTCGAGTTTACTATAAAATTAATCCAGGAAGAACGACCTGTTTTAATTCATGTATATTAAATTTGTTATATGTATAATTTTGTGAACGGTCTGAATGTAATATCTTTGTGCATTTGTTAATTGTTATAAGTATTATTTGTATTATGCTTGTTACAACATTCCACTTGATATAAAATTTCAGAGTTTCATATTTTAATCGTTGTACATAGTACATATATAGGAAAAGCTTCATTCTGGTTCCGAAAATATTTGAATTCTAAAACTCGGTGCATTTTTACAGAGTCTTTAATATGGCAAAGTGAATATGAATAAAATGTAGTCTAGACTTGTAGAGCTGCGTTGGTTGGTACGGTTCCATTCGTTGACGGGGAACGAGCGATTGAGCAGAAGACTCGCGTTGCACAAGTGAATATTTTGGTGTTGAAGCAGTGTGAGTGTTATGCGTTTTCTGTTTAAAGGAAGTTGCATGCATGAAAAAAGATGGTGTATTTGACGCTGTTAAAAAGCATATTTGAAAACCACTGACCCATACAATTATCTTGAAGTATATCTCGTTACTTTTCCGGCCTTATGGGAGGCTTTGGGCGTATCAGTGGAATATCACCTCCATAATTCGACGCTGTGAAGTATGAGTGACGGTAATGGTTGCAAAGCAGGGAAGAAAAGGAAAGTGTGGGGAGGGGGGCGAAGCGAGACAGGAAAGAGTTTAATGGAATGGAACTCCACAATGGTTGGCCGTAGGAACGTGCGTCAGAATGGAACGGACCGGAACTAGAAATTCGGGCGAGAGCGAAAACGGAGCTGCAACCAGATCCCACACAGTTCTTTCTCCAAAAGCGGTGTACATTACTTCGTTATACACTTACGTTATCCCAGAACTCAGTCCATTGTCAAACAAATGAAATCATGTATCTAATGTCTCCAAGTGTACCATACTGCACCCGTCTACCTTACACACGTCCACAATTTGTAAAAATCTTGTTCGTGTTCCAATGGAAATATGCTCGCAGACCCACACAGAGAAATGCGAAGAAAGTATACATATACTATAAGTAGGATAAGTATTGACCTAGCTGGTGGTGAGTGTGCATGCGGAGAATATTTAGACGCTGCAGACGAGGACAGGAGAGCACAGACAGCGACAAGTCTAATGTAATCAATAATGATTTTCCTATGCTCCGTTTGCTTGCCACTTTAACAACAGTCTCATGTCTGGTGGCCATGGCCTGCTGTCATAGATATTGCCACTATTTAGCCCAGAATGGACTATGGTGCAGAGTGAAGACGGATGCTTCAAATAAAACTGCATACGAGTCACTTGACGTGGTCTGATGTAAACTGACTGTGACTTTGTGCAATATTGTCGCGAATTTTGCATGCTACAATGACAATTTCCAATCCAAACACACTAGAGAGCTAGAAGAAGAATAAGAGAAGAAGCAGACTGGAAATTGCGCTTTGGCACAAATGGCCAACAACTTTTTAAAAAGATCACTCTGTTGAGAATTCCAAGTGAACTTTGTGTACATAGAGAGAGAGAGAGAGAGAGTGATACATTTTATGAGGAAAATGCAAGCTGTTGTTGCGTGTTACCCGAGCCGTCTCTTCATGTGATGCGGCAGTGGTATGGCAGACTTTGAGGAATTAAAGGTTTTGCCGGCGCACATTAGAATTGTGGTAGGTAAATATGTACCTAGCTAAATAGTATGTACATTTGATGACACTTTGACCGAGATATGGCAAGTTAGTGGATGTGGGCTGTCACTTGCAACCGACAAGGAACTCCATTGCAATTTTGAGCTTCAAAGGATTTCAGTTTGTTTGTAGTTAGTGTGTATAGTGCGGTGGGACGGTTTTGGTGCTCATACACCTAATACTGTATAGTGCATTGAAACATTGAAAGGAAAAGGCAATTCATACCTAAGCAATAGCAACTAACATACGTATGTAAATACTATGCAATCATACGTACATACATGTAATGTTATTGCATGTTTATACAGCATGTTCATACTTTAGGTAGTGGAGTAGACAAGCAAAATCAAGTGAAGCACAACAGAAGGGCTTCTCTCTCTCTCTCTCTCAGTATTAAAACCGTGTATTTATGCAGAAAACCATCGAGTTTTACTCTCTCGCTTTGCATCATTCCATCTGCTGTATAGATTCACTAAAGCATGTGTAATTCCACGGCATCACATCCTCCATACACACTCTACTAGAAGAAGAAGTGATACACAGAGCAGTCACTAATAAAAAGGACACAGCAACAATGGTCGCATACATACTACGTGCACTGTGTACAACACGATGGGATACACTTACAAACTTTTCGAATACTGGTGGTAAGTGTACTTCAATTGCAATATGTGCATGTGTATAGTATATACTAGACTGACTGACTACGAGGTGACTACGTGTATTTTGTTTGCTACACATGGACAACCAAAGGAGCCACTACAAAACACTATTAACAATAATAAAGCCAACAGTAATGGAAATAAACAAGGAATTTGAAACGGGAAAACAGTGTATAGGTTGCTTGCATCTGTGTAGGGCAGCAAACGGTTGACTCTCACAGTGCAATTCGCAAACAGTGCCATAACATCCACACACATCCACACACAGACACGGAGCTGTATGCAGTGAGGGAAAACCAATATTTGCACATAAGTTAATCCTATATAGCCAGTGGGGTCCTACACCATAAATATCTTTCATTTACACACTCTATGTATTAATCATGGTTGATGTGAGCCAAAGGAACTCAGTCGTGTGAGAAATCGGGTAATCAAATCAATGAACGTAGACTCATCCCACCACCACTATCTCTTGTCTATTGCTTTCTCCTTAAAGAGTACAGAACTACTAGCTCTTATTTGTATTTGACCCGTTTTGTATATTGCTGTATGTTAGTCAGAGCTATGTATGTATATAGTGTGTAACAAAATACTAAAGTTAGATGACTCTCTACTAACAAAGATTACAGCATCAATGCACGCAGTATATGTATATATGTACAAAACAATATATTACTTACTACTACAAGAGAATACTACAGAACAGAAGACAGGCTCACCACATGTCACAGCGCCCCATTACATCACCTCAGCCTTGCTCTTTCGATATCGATGTCAAACACACTTTCCTCCGTAGATGGATACTCCTAATGACAAATACTCGGAATTCCACCGAACGATCTGAGTGAGTGCCTTTGCTCTGTGCATGTTTGTGCATTGATTGTGAGTTCTCTTGAGTTTGTGTAATTGGAAGTACTCTAAACAATATAATCTGTAGATGACGATGTAGGTGTGCATGCTTTTACTAGCTGTTTAGCCTTAGCTCAATTCCCTTCACAATTGTTTCTCATTCCAATCAACCTTCTAAGGATAAATATAGAGTTTGCCTTACTAACTAACTAACAATAATATAATTAGTTTGTGTAAAGCACATTCTGGGCTTTAATAAAGCCTTGCGTCAGTGAATATGAATAGAAAACAAGTGACAAGTCTCGTAAGCCAATTTCAGTTCAGGGATCATTGCGCGTTTAATCAATTCCTATTCAAATAGTTGAGATTTTAGTGTCTAATTTTCTAATTACAAAGATGGTTGCAAAGGATGTGTCTTACTAATAACGGGAATTGGCATGAATTGTTTTCAATAGTAGAATCTTTGAAGTGTGTTATAATAAGTAATGCGTATCAAAGGATCTCGTCACTCCAGAGTAGGTACTTTTATAATTCTCATGCTGTGG
This sequence comes from Plutomurus gul, assembly GCA_019776185.1. Taxonomy (NCBI): domain Eukaryota; kingdom Metazoa; phylum Arthropoda; class Collembola; order Entomobryomorpha; family Tomoceridae; genus Plutomurus; species Plutomurus gul. Next base: position 5,080 of record JABASC010003122.1, read on the forward strand.
GTGTTAAAATTTAGTATGCTTATAATTTCAAGAGACTGCATTCTGATGTATTAAGTTGTGATGGTTGGCAATAATTGGAGTGTATTTGGGTGCAAATACTTACGCGTAGATATGTAATTGAAATGGCGGTAGATAGTGTGTAGGGTTAAAAATGTGTTTCTGCAAACTGAATATAGAATTGTGAGTAATTGTATACATCATCCTTTCCTTTTTGGTGCTTCCTCCTTGAAAATCTTATTTCCAACACGGTTGGAAGCAAAAAATTCCATTTTTAGTTATATGTACCTCTNTCTATGCTTACATTTACATTAGTATTTGGGTCAGTAATTCAGAAGTGGAGAGAGAAGCTGAGGGAAGAATTCCTATTGCCACCCGGGTTTGTGATGCGAAGAAAATGTCTCTTTGACTGCGTACCTACACAACTACTAAAAAAGTATAATGTAAACAATGGAGTAAGGCTACAGTGTAACGTATGACAGCACTCTGTGTATAAAAGCACAGTTGGATGAATACATTTCCGGTTTATAATGCTTGTTGTTAATGGAGTTTTTCTCTTTGAATTACAATCTTCACTGCGTACCTACACAACTACTAAAAAAGTATAATGTAAACAATGGAGTAAGGCTACAGTGTAACGTGTGACAGCACTCTGTGTATAAAAGCACAGTTGGATGAATACATTTCCGGTTTATAATGCTTGTTGTTAATGGAGTTTTTCTCTTTGAATTACAGTCTTCTATAATGCCATACATTACCAGAGTGGAGGAGTGTAAGCCATATTCTCTTTCATTGTATTGCTCACTCGCTCTGCTCGCTTGGCCCAGTCTCATTTCTACTCCTGAAAATTGAATAAATATAAACGGGAGTAGCAGATGTAGCCTGTAACAGCACATTTAAAGGTAGAGTGCCGGGTGATTATGCATATTTCCATTCTGCATGACTCCAAATGAGCGAGTTATGTATGCATGCGTTGTATAATTATTGCTAAAGTACATATGCCTACTATTTATATATGGATTCATTGTTCACTTGTGTATATATGTATTGTGGGCAATGGAAAATAGCGAAATAATTTGTAGTCTTACTCAGTCAGCATAGATTATAGTGGTTTAATTTTAACCAAGAATCACAAAATGTGGATTTAACGAGTAAAACCAATAGGACCTTGTTGGATATAATTGGCTAAAGCCCTTTTACACAGAAATACCTAGGGACACAATGGAGAATGACAGCTACAGCTGACAACAGTACAACAAACCAATCAGACGATTTGTATTCAATTACTTATTGTAAGCCACTCTGATGTTGTAGTAGTCTTGTGCAATAACGGGTTCGAAATTGATTTTGATCTGATCTTTGGGAACAATGGGCTGGATGTTCATCGTATCATCTGGAGCCAAGAAATAGGAGATACTCTGACGAGCAGTGTGTTTTTTTGTCATGTCCTTGGGAATGGGTACCCTGTGAATCTGTGAGTAGTAAAGTTTCGACAAATTAAATTCACTTAGAGCTCATTTAGTGAGTAATAATTCAGATTTATGTAAACTATTTTCAAAGTAAATCTTACGATGGCTGGGAAAACACTTCCTGAAAGCAAGAGAATCAATAAATTAGTGCTGCAAGACCATAAAACAGATTAGAGAGAGAAGGTAGCGCCCCTCCTCCTCTCAAATTGTTTTAGTAATGTGACTACAAGAAGGACAATTTACCTGTCATTCGCTCAAGAAGATCGCACGCATTAACTAAGATAGAGTTTTTAATGGGAGTGGCATCAACCCAACTGCCATCATCGTGCTTCATCTACATATAGAAACCACGGAGCAAGGTTAATTTTAAAATTCCATGTAGAATTTTAATGAGCAGTCTGAGCCACAAAGGCACCAGAAACAACTCCCATAGAAAGGATTAAAATTTTAAATGTATATGCTTAATAGACACTTAATGTACCTCTAATCCACCAACATCGTCCTGAAATTATAAAGGATAAGCGTTAGATAAGGAATATAGTGTTTATAAGTAGTAAGTTGTACATACTATATACATAGTATCAAATAAGGGGTAATGGTAGATATTTCTCTCTGCCGAGTAACGTTCTTCATCCAATGTTTGACCGAGTACTTGGCCCTCACTAAATATTGCTATTATTATATTGCTAGTGATTCCGATAGGCAAAAGAAAATTATGGAACTTTAATTATAAAATCATCTTACATATGATACGATTTTAAAATTGGGCCATTCAAGGTGCAAATTCAAAAAGTCAAACTCAGTTGTCGATGCAGTTTGGGTAACAAATTAACTTAAAACAAATTCTTAGAAGTGGTCGGCCGAGAGTCCCCTTCACGTGACGAGTTGTAGTAATACTTGTACTCAAAGCAAAAATGGCCGAGTACTCGGTAACATCGATTACTTACTTGAAAAATCATAGTGATAGTTCCAAAGTCCGTGTGCTCTCGGCACCGAATTCCATTAGAGGGGATCTCATAATCTTCTGGAATTGCTGGGTAATATAGACACCGAATCGTTGACTTGCTGGAAACACTGTCATCATTGATTGCCTTATGCGCGTTCAGAAAATAATCTTCGTCTTCTAGCCCCAGTGCTTTTGCCATTGCTTTTAAGACCTTTTTCAACAGTGCTCGACACTCGTCCGTTAAATCTTCCATTGACGGCTGCAAGTCTTTCACTTCTTCTGGATATTTTGGACATTGCCAAGAACTCACGATCCCTGGAACATCCCACATTTCACGGATCTCATAAATGAGTTTGGACGTGTAAGTCGTCCTGTGTAATCACAACAACATCAGTACGTACACCAGTTAGTATACTTTATATCCGTTTTATATAATATGTATAGTATGTATAGTTGAAATATCAGTATTCCAGATCAACTACGCACTATTATTTCCTCTGTTTTTATTACTTTACAATACAGATAATATCTATGAACGTTATCTATTCGCAGCATCAACCGTGGGCTCTGGTAATAGCAAGCTATCTGCATTGCTCAATTTACATAGAATAGCAGTAGTATTAAGGAGATGAAAACTTACAGCAAGTCCCCTGGTCTGAAGTAACCGTAGTAGTTTCCCTTCTTGACGTACTTGTCCTTGATGGGATTCTCAAGCTCAAAAAACTCTGTAGAGTTCTTCATTACTCGCTCAACCTAATTACATCAGAGTAAATCGTTGGAAAGATCCTTATTTATTTATTCACTAACTAAGAAGTTCTCCAATTTCACAAAATCATCTTACCTCACCAAAACTATTTGTTTTGCTCCTCAGCTAACTACTAATACTACTAAGTTTAGCTGTACTACTTTTAAGAGGAGCTGCTTTTTGATTTCACTTAAGAAAGTAGTGGGATAGAGAGAATGAGTATAAAAGTTTTAACCTTTTCTTCTGGAATGCCATGATTCATTAAGTACACGTAGCCGTAATTGCCAAAGCCATCTTTCAGTTGTTCGGCCACTTTATTCCAGTCTTCTTCCGTTGGAGGGGTATTTTTACCGCACACTGGCGACAAGTCCACAATTGGGATTTTGGGTTGCATTTTTTCAGATTTAATCGCCTGGTTTATAACAATTGTCTCCAGTGAAACCACAAGTATTAATGACAACGCACTAGAAATCGAACTTGGTAATTATTAAATACTGTATTGAGGGTCAGAATATGAATTTATTCAATGAATGTAATCATTACATAATGTAAACAAATTATCAATAATTTGCACTTGTACTATACATTGTATTGACGCGCTAACGTAAATTGATTTTTTAATCATAACAATTGTAAGTAACTATATGCAGGGTTGCGGGGTTGGTTTTTTGGGTTTTTTTTTACAAAAAAGCCGACCCCAAACGACATAAGGCATAAACCCCGACGATTCTGGTTCTTTTTTTGCAAACAGGGAGTTGTTGGAGAATGATTGACTAGCTGTCTTTTCAATTAAGTTAGAATGAGTGGAATCATAATTTAGCAAGCCTTCAATTCAAGAATCGATTATGAACGATGATCAAATATAATGGATATATGTACAATGAATCTTTTCTGCTATAATTAACTATTTATGCATTAAGAATCATAATTTAGCAAGCCTTCAATTCAAGAATCGATTATGAACGATGATCAAATATAATGGATATATGTACAATGAATCTTTTCTGCTATAATTAACTCTTTATGCATTATTCTATATCCTGGTTTTTGGAAATGTTGGAAAAAAGATTATTTCAGCCAAAGTTAGAACTTCCCAGATATATGTAAATACTAAATACAAATATATGCTGCCCTTTTAAAATAGCACAAAAAATCCGACCCCAACCCCGGGGTCGGGTTTGAAATAAAAAACGGTGTATTAGCAACTCTGCCTATATGTAAGTATATACATATGTATACGTGACTGTAACACCAGGAGAATGCCACTATGCTTACTGGATAATTACAGAAATTTTTTGTAATGAATTGACATGATTGACAGATTAAGAGCTTATCATACATTTGAAGTGTTTGAATGTGAGGTGACATTGTAAGCCGCTATCTCTACAAATCACTCACTCACTCTGTATATTTGCTGTGTACAGCAAGCATAAATTCCCAATATCAAAACTCTCTCAAAAATAACATTAACAGAAACTACGTCAATTACTGTAACAAATTTTAAGCATTATCTTTGAGTATTGCTGAGAATGCAAAGCGTTTTGAGTTTGTGCAAATTCAGAAGGGAATTCCATTTATAAACAACACTATATTCATTTCTATATTTGGGCCATGTCATTCTGTCACAGGTGTCAGTTCCCCTGATAGCTGACAATGAGAGAAACATCACGGGATCTATTATTTCGTTAGAGGTGAGATTTTATCAGGTTATTGAATGTATGTACTCACTTTGGAGTTTGCAAATGATGCAAGTAAAAATGTTCACGTTTATGTAACTGTCATTACTACTCGCATGTCTGTTTCATGTATTTCATTCTCGCGGACTTCAAAGTACATCCTATCCGTAGTATAATTAGCTGCCAAAGTAAAATTAATTGCCATTTGAAAGGTTCGTCGACGTAAACGAATCCAAGATTTGTATCATTGTATCTGTATGTATACCTACATATCATATACCTAACTAACAAAAACAATATTTAATGAAGTGAGATGGGAAAACTGTAATAATTGGGAAAGCCTTATTGCATTCCCGTTGTAATTAATTACAGTATACCTTTTTTAGGTATTATCTCAGAAATCATGTACGCATAATGTATTCTAATTGATTGTTCAGAATAGCTGTTGCACCTACACCTGCTGGGAATTCTAATTTTGTTCAATCTGATCACGTAGTGAAACGTACTCATGCACATGCACATTGCTATTCATATAATGAGTCAATGTCTAACAAATTAGAGCCTTGTAGAATATAACATTCTTTAACATGCACGCACTTTTCCTTCGATATTCGCAGCTTTGTAGTAATGACATGAACTGTAGCCTAAATATGTTCAAACAACTTTGATAAATTATGATAAATTCAAAGGTGCAAAGTGTGAAAGGGGATAAAGTGTGCAGTACTGCAACTCGTGCTTACCGAGTGAACCTTACAGAGTGAACCACTTTTAAAATGTGGACACATAGTCACTACAGTCGCACTCTTACACCACAGAGAAATGTGGTTATAATTGGAAAGTACAAAGTACATATTTGATTGAAAGCAGGTATTTTGAATTGCAAGCAAAAGGTTAATACGATAAAGAGGGGAGGGTTTAAAAGATAATTGCATGGATTGCATTGATTCCTAACTCAGAACGTCTTCTATTACTACCTGTACCATGTTTATAGTGTATGCCAGATTTAGCGTAACACGGGACCTAATGCTTTGCACAACCGTACTGCGCCCATGTAATAAATTTCTACAAAGATACGTATACGCAATGTGCAGAAAATGTGCTATCCTTACTGTAAGGGTGTCACAATCGGGACGAGAGCAAACAACACCTTGTTGACCCAATTTGAGCAGATTTGGTTTCCCCACGACTACTACTACCGTGTTGTATGACAGGAGTAAGGAGCCATTCAAAATTAAACGTTGGTGGTTATCGCCATCACCACTTACTCTGGTTTGGTCGGTTGTTCCATTACTCAGAGCAAGTGTAGATTGTACAATTGCAGTTATCACATTACATGAAATCTCAACACTGTTCAAATATAGATGAATACACTTGGGAAATTTAATTTTTTATGAGCTTTCTAGACAAGAATACTTAGGTATAATAGAATGAACAAATTATCCACTTGGCCGTAGTCCTTCTCCGCTGAATTCCCGAGTGGAATCTTGTGTTTGCTCTCAGCTCAGAAAGTTAAGCTCTCTAGTCAGAATGATTTTAGGACTTTTATTTGTGTTTATATGTGGTGTGGTTTTCTACATGCAGTTTAACAGACATGACCCTAAGAAAAAATTACCTCCAGGTATTTGTGAACTCCTTCTTCAATTTTTCACAGACACACGTCTTAAAAATTATTGGCGAGAATTGCTGCGGAAGCCGCACAAACAACTATGCACTTATTGCATTGGGATTTTCATTTTGTTTTAGGTCCAAAGAGATACCCCATATTGGGGAATCTAGTGCAATTGTCTAAGAAGAAGGGAACACCTCCATACAAAATTCTTCAAGAGTTTTCCAAGGAGTATGGTCATATTATGAGTCTGCAGTATGGGGCCACATACCAAGGTAGAGATAAATTTTTCATATTATATCCAAGTAGCAGACTTTTTCCTCCTATTCTACTTTTATGTTTTGTGTGAAATCGTGCAGTCATTTTCGACGATTATGAGGCCGTGAAGGACATGCTGACAAGCGATATCTGGAGTGATAGATATGTTGACGATTGGATCCTAGAACGGTCTTTCGGCAAACCTTTGGGTATAGATAAATATTTTTCATGTCTAGCTGACACCGTCGGAAATTGAATACTAAAAATATGTTGATTGGCAAATTAAAAGGAATTTTCTTTGGAAATGGGGAATCGTGGAAGGAGTTGCGGCGATTTAGCCTACGGACCCTGAGGGACTTTGGTTTTGGAAAAGCGGCAAGGTCAGTATATATTTACAAATATGTACTGATTTGTAATTTTAGGTCTCTGTGATAGATTTTAGACGACAGAGTAAACTCGCAATTTTTTATTATCACTAAACATTTATTTTAAAAGTGTTGAAATATTTTCCGTATTTTCTCTCAATTTGAAACAAGCCAAGAAACATTCATAGAAGAAGAATTGAGCCACTTGATGAAACGTATGGACGATATGATTACAGAGGAAGGAAACACGGTGTGTATGAAAAAGTTTTTCTCCGTCTCAGCATTGAATATCATTTGGAGTCTTATAGCGGGCAAAAGGTTCTCCTATGATGATGCCCAACTTCAAGAGTTGGTCCGGTTGATGGCATCCATTGTAAGATTGCTGGCGGTAGGGCGAAGATATTATAGCAGCCTATCCAATTCTGCGTCATGTTCTTCCTAGATTCACCGAACGAGGACGAGAACGAAAAAAGTTTCTACATGATATTCATTCATTATTTAAGGTATGTTATACTACAATATCTGTGTGCCGCATTTGTATACATTGTACATATCTTGGACTGAATTGTGAGCTTGATATGATGACAGAAAAGCGCAGTGTACCAATTTCACTTTGTATTAAGGAGACAATTGGAAATCCTGATTGCTATTCCCTCGAAATACAAATGTACTGCGAAGATTACGTTTGCTTTTGATTTCACAGAGCATCTTAACGGAGAGGCGAAAAACAGGAGCGTACCGAGAAGAACAAAGGGATTTCATTGACGTGTTTATGAATGAAATTGATGAGCATGCTAAGGAAAATCCTGAGACGAATTATTACACAGGCAAGTTTTTGCATACAGCATACATTTAGAGATACAACAATATATTTTCCAATTACTCCGTGCGTACTTCCACCTACCTCCCAGCCGTCACAACCCCTTCAAATATAAAGAGATGAAAATTCTGAGAAGTGTTTTCGATTTCAAAATGGAACTATATAGATGAGCAGTTCTTGGTATTGGCGTTGGATTTCTTTCTGGCTGGAACTGAAACAACGAGCAGTACTATGGAATTCGCCTTTCTTTACATGCTGCTCTACCCTGAAGTTCAGAAAAGAGTTCAGCAAGAAATTGATCGAATTGTAGATCGCGACACATGCCCTTCGACTACGGATAGAACACGGTAGCTATTTAATCCAACTGCTGAACGACGACTATGACTGATTGACACATAGCTTTCGCGTTCTCGTGCATACAACACATATAAGCATTGATGTAAAGTCAATTTAACTTTCGATTTTTCAGAATGCCATACACCGAGGCAGTCCTATTGGAAATTCAAAGAATGGCTACTGTAGTCCCTATGTTCAGTCGAGCTTCAACTCAAGATCAATACGTTGAGGGATATTTTATCCCCAAGGTTTGAATACTGACTTTCTTTGTAAACCTTAAGTATTAGAGTAGCCTCGTAGTGATAATAATAAGCACGTACATGTTGTAATATTGATTTAACTTTTTCTCCATTTTCTAAATAGGGCACAATGGGAATCGTGAGCTTGTATAGTTCTAACTACAGTGAGAAAACATGGGGTGATCCCAATGTTTTTAGACCCGAGAGATTTTTGGATGAAAAAATGAACATTATTAATGCTGGAAAAATAATGCCATTTGGGTTGGGTAAGCAAAAATGAAGCTAAACAAAATTAGATATATTTATGGATGTTAAAAAATTTGTATATGTAAGTATGTATTTTAAAAATTATTGTATTTTAGGTAAACGAATATGTGCCGGCGAGGTTCTTGCCAAAGCGAACGTATTCAAATTTTTTACATCATTTCTTCAAAAATATACATTTGCTAAATCTATGGATCATCCTGAACCGTCTACGGAAGGAATTCTCGGGACGGTTATGTCTCCGCATCCATTTTGGGCTGTAGTCACACCTAGATTAAATTAATTTGTATTTTGTCAGTAATTATGTTTTAAAAGTTTAATACAGATTTGCCTTGAATACTTAATTCATACATTCCCCATGTACGTATTCGTATTCGCTTCATTATCAACGCAACTATCCAATTACATAGGTTAAAAATGCATCTGAAGCTAAATGACCATAAACACAGGGGGACTTTGTCTATGTGTACAGAAACGACAGTTAGTGCGCCTATCTATACCCATCCAGTTGATAATAATATATTCAGGAGAAATAACAGGCGGTAATGAGTGAGTAGAGTAATATCCTGCTAAACTGTCTAACATGAATAGAAATTAAGTTCAGCCGTGTAATTAAAATGGAGTGGTTCAGCAAAGTTGCTGCACGCACACGAAAACGGTGACATTGCAGTATAATAATGTGAACATGGGCATTGAAAAGCAAATGTGTTGACACATTGTCAGACGACAAGCATTCAATCATTTCTTACTCTCTCCCCTCTTCTATGCATACACCGCCATTGACTGCTGAGGAAATCAAGATCGAAAGCCTGACCAGAGCCAGCACATCAGTAGCAACAAATTTTGGCAGTCATGGCAAATTCGGGTTCCTTCGTACACTGGGAATTCGTCTTAGTTTATTGCAAATGATAATAGTCAAACCTTAGGGAATCATAATTTATCCATCACTCACACAAAATTCAATACTTTATTTCGGCAAAGTGTCGTAAGCGATTATCTACTAATCGCTTTATGTAAACATTAACATAAAGCTTCAATGTAATCGCACATCTACAGCATTTGAGACTTCACACACCTCAAAATTCCATTCGCAACTGTACTGCGCGTATTTATTCAATGTCAACCACATGTGGCAACAGCTCTCGGGTCGGGTGGCTTTTCTATTTTAGTTTTTTGCAACACTTCATGCGCTTTTCTGGTTTTGATTGATTATGAAAAGAGTCAGTTATCAAATAATGTGTGTAATTATCTTTTCGACTGCAGAATCGTTTTAATTCGTAGAACATTGTCTCTATAATTATTGATAATCACCACGTTATCCTAAAATCCCTCTATTTGTATTCAACTTTAAAGA
>JABASC010003123.1:0-15147 GCA_019776185.1 Plutomurus gul
AAACAGCAAAAAAGCATCAATAAAGCAAAAAAGCAAAAAAATCCTAAATTGCCTCTGCTTTTTTGCTTTTTAGCGAACCCTGCTTGTAATGTTGTACATGGTACACGATGGGAGAACAAGGAAGGTCATAATAAAACCGATAGGTTAAATTAATGTTGACACCCTTGATTATATAGCGTCGATAATTCTTTGCTTTTATATTCAGAACATTGTATTCGTATTTCTAAAGGATTTTATGAGACTGTCTGCTAGAACATTGAAAAATGGCAGGACTGGCACACTTGTTTTTACATTGTGCTACTTTGCTGCTGCTATCGTCCTTTCATAATGTCAGCCCACCACCACAACTACATCAATACATTGAACAGGGCGGCTCACGTTAACAAAAACTAGGAAATACAACAACACAGTGCATTTCCTTCCCACCTTCAGTCACAAGTGACCTTTTTCTGCAGAACGCTTTAAGACCATTATTTTGAATTCATTCTGGAATTGTCAACGGTTATTTAGTATGCCTACAGTTCCCAACGTCGATATCAACTCTAGCAAACCTTGTAATACACTATTACACTAAAATGGTGAATGCAAATGTAAAAGGTCCATTTTCAGGGCTTAAACAAAATCAGCACCCGAGAAAATTTCACATCTGTGAGTACAGTGCAATATTACGAGCTTTTATCGTGAGTTGTATTTTTTTACACTGCATGTGTAACTCACTGGCCACAGAGAATGTGCTTGATTCAGCAGCAGAGATTGTTTTACATGGCTAAAAGCCCCTGAATTTTCAAGTGAACCGAGATTGATAAAGTAAAGGAGGTATGCTTTCTGCCTATGTTGCCTACGTAGTGTAAGCACTCCATAAACCATTCATTAGTTGTGTGTGTGTGTTCTTTGTGTGTATGTGTGTGTGTGTACGTATTTATGTAGTTGTACTAAATAAAGAATTCAGGAGCTCCATTCCATCATCCTCGGTTTTGATGTATTTCCCTATTAATGGGTTCTTAATGGTGGGTCTGTATAGACTGTGGGGATAGTCCCTCGACATTAACATCATTGCAGCTGTCACACAGAACGTAAATGGCATTTGTCTCTTTCCATGAATTGAATGTCATGGCGTAGCACGCTACGACACTCTTCTTCCTCTCACTCGCTCTCTGACTAAATCTGGAGTGCACACGTAATATTTACTGTCTCAAACTTACATAACAATATCTCCATGTGCCCCTACGTCAGTACGCCATACGCTAACCACCACATGATCGACATCATAGTTTATTTTCGCGAAACTTGCAACTGGAGCTGCTGAAAGTGATCGCGCGCGTCAATGCTGTCGCCTTCTCTGTCTCTGTGCTCCACGTCCGACTTGTGTATAATGTATGCTATATTATATAATACCTATATATGTAGTAGTATCTGCATAATGTGACTGTGGCACTGCGGAGCATGAATAAATGCTGTTTGGTGGTGGCTAGCTAGTAGTCAATTACAGTATAGAATAATGTTTCCTTCACTTTTATTTACATATGGCTAAAGAAGAAATCCGGATGTGGCTAAATAAAGAGCGTAGAGACCTCATGTGAGAAAAAGTCCAAACTTTCTCCAAAGGAAATGGAAATAATGCAGTGAGAAGATTAGCATAACACAGTTGTTTAATTATAATATCCCAATTGATTATAAAGGGGCGCGTTGACGCAGTATGTAATTTCAATGGGCCTATGATCAAGCACAGGATCACACAGTCACAAGGCTACAAAACAACTAAATCTGCTCGTTATTGTATTGGCAGGTTTAATTACTTGCAAATTGATAGGTAAACAAGACGGGAAGTGAAAGTGAGTAAGTGGCTATGGATATCAGTAGTGGGAGAGAAAGTGCTGGCTTTGTGTAACAATTTGTGTGCCTACAGTACACAATAGAATGTTTATCTGCGTGAGACTCTGTTCTGTTCGAAAGTTGGAAACAAAAACGTGTCTTTTGTCTGCCGGGAGTGAGAGGCATAGGGAAACGGTCTCTCTCTCTCTCTCTGTCTCTCTCTCTCTGACAAAGAATTACTCCCTTCTTCCTTTCAGGCTGAAGAATAAACTTGTGTAATCAAAAGGCAGGCATGGTTAGACAAGTATCGAGTAGAGCTATTCTAAATTTACTTAATTGCCTGTCGTTTGTTGCCGTCTACTTGTGTTTCTCCAAAGCTGCTCTTCATCTCATTACTTTGTCTTCTGGACTTGGGCTCACTTTTGTTGTACACTGCTCCTTCTTCATTTCTACACTCATAGCCCCATGCATCAGTATACTGTCTCCGTGTCTATATAGCTTGGCAAATCATTTCCCTTCCTCCCATCTCCACATATTTACATACACATAGTAATAGTAGTCACTACATACATATATAGCACAGTAGTGTGTTTGTGTCTCCATTTTTCATATCTGCTCAACACCATCAGTTTCTACTGGAGACAGAGACTACATACTTTCTTCTACGTTGTTAATAGGGAACAACATAGTGGATGTTTCCATTTCTCGTTGTTGCCACTGCTGCTGCTGTGCTCTGTCTCTCCCGCCACTACTACCACCACTACCACTACTACTATGGTTCGTAGTTAGCATTTAAATGGACTTTGTTTTCTTGACTTAATTACTAGTGAATGTTATGTGGTATGCCTTGAAGGGGAACGTCGCGTCGTGCCACAGCACAATTACAAATCTGCAACCCGCTCTCTCCAACTCTTTCATGCTTTATTCAGGTTATTCATAAAAATTATTAGCGAGCACTGCATTTTTATGTGCAAGTCGCTTCAACTTTGTATTAGATTCCCGGGCCGCATTACCGTTTTCATAGCTACGCCTGCTATCCTCTCTCTTTCTCTCTTTCTTATGACTTTGCTATAATTAAATGAAGCCAGGCAATCTCTCTCTGTCTCTCTTTCACTCTGGACAAATATTTCTATTTTTCTCACAAACTTTTACTACCAATGCCTTATTGTTAACAACTCTGTATGAAAATACAAATTTTCGTCTACCTACTTGACAAAGAATAATATGTAAAATACGTACGTATTTCTAATGAATTTCTCTGTGTTCTTTTTCTATTTTCAGTTGCTTGTTCTACAGTAACCGTGACGAAATGTCAAGCCGCTCTGAGAACACTACAAGCCTTTCCCTACTTTGCTCCGACGTGTTTATGTCGTGAGCCAAGCTCGGATCCAGCCTGCAACACATTCCGTGATTACCTCTTTGACCATCCGTGTTCTTTCGTCAAGGAAAAGGGTGAGTTTAGCTGGCGATTATGCCTGCACGCATATTATATTCACTTTATAATCTACTATCACTTATCCACGTCTATTATTATACCCTTACACATTACTATAGTGCATGTGTAGCCTCGCCATCATTAGGACATCCTTCCTACTATTAAGCGAACATTTGAACCTGAGACTACAGGAAAAGTCGCTTTTAGCTGTTTTATTGGAATCTTAATATTTAATAAGCACTATGCATGCATGCCTGTGATTGCACCAACCTATAGTCTTATTAGGTATCTGCTAATGCACATTAGGACTGCTGGTGCATTAAACCAAATCGTATCCCCGCACACAGAAACACAGGTACACGTACTCGCATTAACGATCTGGTTTATCATGCAATCATGTCATTCTGGCCGTCTAACAGACTATGCAATGTTGACCAACCTGATTAGTATATTCCACAAACATACAAATGTTTATTCGTGATCGTCCGGCCACGAATGTCCATCCACTATTTTATTATGGCTTGTCTCGGTGTTCCCCTTGACAGGCACACTTCTTCATTATCATAACACTAACCATAAATACAGCATTTTCCGATGAAACGAGAAACCGCTTACTAAATATACACGTACCGTGTAATATAGATTGTCAGCTATCTTTATTTCACTAAAGACTGACCTGTCTCTCTCTTTGGGTTTTTGTGGCTACATGCAATCTATAGTAGAAAATAGGATACGTAAATTATCATTTATTCATGACTGCATAGCTTTACGCTTTTTCATTGTGTGTGTTACAGTGTAACCTTGCATGCAGATATTTACGATCTAATTGAGAGGATATTTGTGTCTCATTTTCCCAAAAACACACACACAATGTCTTTCACTTGTCCATTCATTCATCCATTCATTCATGAAGATATCTCCTTCCTTCCTGTTAGTTAATTATCTCTTTAATTGTAATTGTTCAGTGGACGTTAATGCTATGGGTTTTGGAAACATGTTAATAGCCCCAGCCCAACCCCTTTCTGTGACCAGCTGCACAGAAAAGGTGCACACAATGAACAACTCACCAGGTCGGATTTGTGCGCAGTACCGCTACAACGAATTCCATTGAACCCGTTTTTTATTATTTTTTAAACCAAAAAATTCCAAGTACTTACAATTAGTTGTTAGGTTGAATTTAGGAAAGCCCGACTAAGCTAATCCATTCATAGATTAACCACATCAAGAATTCAATGTCCCGTGTACAGATACCACATTTTAGTGTGTTCGATGTATCTGACTAGAAAATATTTAATAGTATGCATACGGTAATGAAATTGTAGGAGGTTAAGTTAGAGGGTAGATTGGGTGGTTTTTACTCGTGGAAAAGTTAACATTATTAGTATCTGTCCTTGTATCTTGCGTTTATGGGGAAGCAAAGTGTGCCTCCAGGGAGATATTGTCGAGTGTGTAGAGGCTGTGAAGGAGATCCTGTAACCAGACGAGAATAAGAATAAATATCTTTACAGCTTGGAGATTGGGGTGGCTGATCGTTCTTTCCCTAGTCAATACAAGTGACTTACACACTTACTTATCTGTAGATTAACATTGTACAGCATCGTGTTCTTTGGATGTTGTTGTTGGATACGTTGGTTGCTAATGCAAGGGGCATTCAGTGCAAAGGAGAAAGTACGACAACAGAAAGTACAATGACCAAGTTAAGCTTCCATTGCGCAAGAGAGCGTCTTTTCTTTGTAAAAGAATGTTTGCCATCTTGTCTGTGTCACAAGAATACTGCTTACCTTAATCGTGAGAAATTTTTACGTAAACATCGCTTGGTCATTCTTTCGCTACGTGTTTGCCCTTCAAATAAGTAGCGTACACTATTGTCATTTGCGATATGTATGCAATTCAGGAACTCTACCTATTAGAATATAATGCCATACAAAGCCTAACATAGGATTACATAGTAATTTTTTTGCCTGGTAGATAAATCAGTCACATATAGTCACATATCATATTTAGTATGGATAATATATTGAATGCTATTACAAGTAATGATCACAAATTTTTACACAGATTCCTAAGTACTACTTGGATTACTTTTGCTTTATTTCCAATTTTCTCTTTTTGGAATTTTTGGGAATAGTTATTGCTTATTGCATTATTGCACAACATAATTGTGATTGCGTATTGCACTTGTAATAAAATTCCCTTGGATATTGGATTAGAATTGGAGAAGGACTTTTGCTACTGGCACTTTAATTATATAGGTATACATAAATAAAGAAACTTTGATGGATAGGGGAACATTACACTGAATTATATGTAGAACTTGTAGGAAAATTTCTTTGTCAACGATATGGTGTTTGATTTGTTCTGAAAGTTTTGCCATTGAGTATTTTGCCAAAAGCGTTAACTGGGGAGCAGGAAGGCATTATCGACTTATGGCTGGCTACCTTGGTCGTTTTTCCTATTTTAACTGTATCCAAACACGTACATAATATATTATTTAGCAAGTCGTAGATGCGGGCACATAACAGATAGGGACTCAGTCCCAACGTATATTTACCTTTCAAACATCAGCACAACAATCATTACTCGTCCGTCCTTCAATGCTCAAGAATACTCCACTGGTATTCTTGCATACAAGGCAGACAGTAGGGTAGCCGTAAAAGCAGCCGTGCACAAACTGATACGATACGAGAGCCACAGTGCAGCCGTACATCCCTTTTTGCATGGACGATGTTCTCTAGTATACAAATGCATGGCTGAAGTGCACCATTCGATCAAAAGCTGAGCAAGTTTCGTTGGTGGCAGGAACAAGCCTGTGCAGACATACAATTACTTAAAGATAAAATCAAATTTCCCAAATACGAAACTAATACGTGTGTGCACTAGAATAAATAAACTTTTAGCTACTATTTATTCTTTTGATGTGGCTGCACTTTTTGAAAAAACCATAGTCAACAAAATCAAGGAATTTAACTATCTGTGATATGAGGAAACAACTCGGTATTTAAAAATGAGATTTTATCTACCTTCAACAAGATTCAGTTTTAATTGTAGCTACTGTAAAGCTAAAGCTTTGGGTCTTTCTACTATACATAATTCAACTAACAATGGAGAATGGAAAATTTGAAAATTTAATTTGTTATGAAACTTTTATAGTAGTTTTATATTATCCTTGCATAAGTAGTATATAAATTGTGTCCGTGTAGAGAATGATGATGGGAAATTCCTGTGTGAATGTGATGGGGCCGAGCAATGGTCATTTTCATAAAATAAAACTCGAAATTGATTTCAGTTGGCCTATATCTCCACTTTATATCAGACAATTAATCTTAGGCTTGTCCCCTGGCTGCATGCATTCAGACATTACCGTGAATTTACAATTTGGCCAAATCTGTCTGCAATAGAATGTAGTGGTAGGTAGGTACATAGAGCGCTTATTTGCTGTAGAGATTAGTTTGAGCACATTTTTATGGCTCTGTGTGCAAGAGGAGAAGAGACTGAAGATGATATACAGATGCAAATATATTAAAGGGGAAAACTTCAAATGAGATAAATTGTGTGCGTGTGTCGACCAAGATATAGTGATCTTAGTACATAGAGAATTCTCTCTCTGTGTTTTCTCCGTTCTATTAATTCCAGTAGTACATACGTCTTGGCAGGCAGAAGCTTAACAAAAGGCAAAAAGATGTGATTTTTATTACTTACTACAGAAGAATTAACAGAGATAAGAACTCGGTAAGGGATAAGGAGGGAAAAGGAAATTAAAGTGAGACTCTTTGGTAATCTCTCAAAGTAATAATTTCTCGAAAACTCATATACCTAATGTATGGAGGAAGTGAGGAAGGTGAAGAAGATATGAACCGAATTCAGAGAAAGTGCTATAAAGGGAAACAACGCACAGGATTACCAACTCTACGGGAAACGCCACCAACACCATCCACTCTCTCTCTCTCTTTCTCTCCTGAAATCCACCAAGCACCATCATTATCACCTTGAACAATATTATTACGCTCTGTATACACTCATACACACAGTATCTGAATCACGTCACATATAAATACCCTGCAGACATATAGGGACAATAATAACAAGTCAATGGGTGTCTCTCTCTAATCTGTGTGTGCAGGCATTCGTTTTGCAGGGACCAGAGGACAGAGGTTGGCGGTAGGTAATAATAATGCAATAATGGGGAGGCAGGGGCGGGGTGACACGTGATACTCGTGTGCAAGGTGACCAGAGATACCTTTACGTGCAATTATATACTACATTCCTATGTAAACGGAATATACTGTTGGAATTAGATGTTTACATTTTCAGAAGTGAATCACTTGGTTTCCCTTATACTACAGGAGAAAAGAATGTGTCCCTTATATAAGAATTCGATGCGCATTCTGTAGTAATAGGTAAAAGGTATTTATTATGCAAAAAGTGAACGTTAGAATGGAATATAGTTTTAAGAGTTTCTCCATTTTGACTATCTTCCATATATGAATACTTGGAATTGTAGTAAATAGGAGGGTGAGGGACGTTCTGTGGCATTTTGGACGATTAGATGTTTATAGTGGGAAGACGTAATTGTACAATAAGTAGTTTAAGTCTGCTCTAGGGTTGTGCTGGTATGTGAGAGTAAGTACCTGGTCCGGGTCTCCATGTTCTCCCGTATATACACCGTCAGAGTGGTGAAAGTACGTTGTGTGTTTAATAGAATGTCTCACACAGTAAATAGCAGGTTGTGGATGAGGAAGACATCACTGTGAATTTGAATGTGAGCATGAATGTTGTGTGAGTGACTATGTCTGGAAAAGGATGATGATATGGCTTGTCTGCTTTCGTTAGGACGGAGACGTTGTTAGGAGGAAGAGAGACCGCGAAACCACCCTGCTGCCTTTATCATTGAAATTATGGCCAAGTTAAATTGCACTCGAATAAATCTTGTTGTCAGTTGTGGGGACCTCATCTTCCGCATGATTGTGAATACTTGGCTCACTATAAATTGCTACACACGTACATAATATCATATTATGCGATTCGTTTTTTGAAATGAGTCCGTTCCGCCCTGTGCATAGATACTCTGTCTTTCTTTCCCTCTCTCTCTCTCTCTTTCTCCGCTACCTTTCCACTGAATAGTACATCATCTCTCTGCTGTGTACTTTTAAATATGAAAGAAAGTTCTTATTTGAGTCTTCATTTCATCCAAAACCATATTTTATTGCGATATTTGTAGTTACAAGATGCTTGGGAAAATCTCTATAGTTCCTTTTCGGTACAAATATAATACTAATGTCTTACTAGTGTATTCATTTCTATAGAATCTGTAGAGATTTTATGCCAGTTTTTGTATATTAAAATCAATTTGCAAATTTTTGTAGAAAAATGACAAAATTTTATAAATTCTTTGTAAAAAAGGTGCAAATGGAAAAGGTAAATAGTAGTCGAAATGTTACTGTGAGTTCAAAAGTGAATGGTAACTATATACTAAACTTTCCTTTCGCTTAACAACCTCGGGTGGGCTGCATTAATTAGTTGATGTTTCCGACAGCACTGAAGACTGAATAAATTGGATGTTTTGTGATTATGCTAGTAAACGAATGTAAATAGCAAAGTCAATTATGTAAGTGTATCACTTTTGAATTTGATATTCATAAACAAGCCAACATTCGTATGAGCATTGTGAAGAATGCTCCTGGGTGGTGCATTAATTCAGTAGACCTTATAGGAAAACTTCCTTAAGATTCCACAGGTCTGTATTCTTATGCAAGTCATTAGGTCAGAAATGATTTTCTCTGGAAGCAATACACTTTTCTAGTTTCTGTGTAATTGACAATTTGTTGTACAATGGCTTTCTGTTTCTTGTGTAAGCAATTTTTGTATCCATAAATAAGTATCCTGCTTTATTTAAATCAAGTAAATTAACTGTATGCCGTATTATATCCTTTGATAAGTACTTAGCCCCTCCTACCTGTATGAAATCCTAATGTAATCCTTGAAAAACATTAGAAACCTCTAAGGTCACTTTACTTATATGAATGATTTATTTTATATTATATGCTAATTGTAAATTAATAAATTAATTGTTTGATTTACAGAAAAAGATCCTTATCCTGTGGACGCACTACCAACATGTGATTATGCTCTGGATGTTTGTAAGAAGGAGACCAAGTGCTATCAATTGTATCGTGACTTTAGAAATTCTTGTCGAGTATCCGATAACGTTTGCAAAATGGACGATGGGTAATGTTCTCACTTTTTATCCGTGAATTAATTTCAAGCATACTTTATTTGCAACAACCGCTGTTCTACTGAATGCTAACCAATTTTAAATGTAAATGCATCAACCTTTTTCGAGAACTGGCTAAAAAACCATCGTGGATGAAAAGGACGACGCAATAAGATTTTTTGTCTTGTGTATCAATAATATCAATAATTTAAAAAAATGCGAAATTACTTTTCCCAATGTAGAACGACATAATTATTGAGGAACATTTAATAACGTGACTTAATTGGTTACTGTTTTGTGTTACAGGGAGCTTTGCCATGATGCATGGATCAAATTGAGATTGTCCCCAATGTTTGGCTGCATATGCCCCAGTGGTAACTCTAGATGTGACCGAATCTTCCAAGAGGTCAACTACAATACGTGTGTGGGTAAGTCAATTGAATGACTTGTTGATGACTCTCAGAACGTAATATAAATAATATACTTACAGATTACTAATCTACCGTCTAAGAATATTACTAACATATGATAATTACTATATCTTGCAACCAACTTACCATCACGTGTTTGTAAATATCAACTTTATTAGATATTCCGTTGGTTTGTACTCTTCCAAATTAAACTTTGCTCTTAATTCTACTTAGTTAGTGATTGATGATCGACTCTGAATTGCTCATGCAACTTTTGAGTACGGATTATAATTCCAATCCTACTTCCGCACATTTTTATACTCTATAAGTACCTAAACTACTCTGTACTTATGTGTATTATATAACTGTTTTACGGGAATGGACGTGAGTGTGGTTGTTTTGAACGGATTTACAATTACAACGCATTCCTATGTAGTCAATTACGAGACGTTTGCCCTCTATACTCTAATTATATTCCTCCGTATTAAGTAGTTATATTCTGTATACTTACTATTAGTTAGAGTAGCGTACGTATACTATTTCTAGGTAAATCTCCTGTTCACTCACTTATAGAAAAGTAAGAACATTTTTTATCAATCCACTATACGTATCTAGAATTAACGTACGACTCTTTACACAGTAGAAACTTATTAATTTTAGAAAAATTACTAAAACTAATTCTAGGTTGATCCATTTTACATTGGCATTTTTCTTCTTCTCAAAACGTAAAGACTGCTAGAACACATGTCTTTTTTAATGGGTCGTGTGTCCATGGAATGCAAAATAGTAATTA
Organism: Plutomurus gul; assembly: GCA_019776185.1. Taxonomy (NCBI): domain Eukaryota; kingdom Metazoa; phylum Arthropoda; class Collembola; order Entomobryomorpha; family Tomoceridae; genus Plutomurus; species Plutomurus gul. Next base: position 10,662 of record JABASC010003123.1, read on the forward strand.
AAGTAGAAAAGTACTTACTACATTATACACACAGTAAAATCGTTACTATAAACCTAAGTAAACTAGTTTCAATAATTCCTTTACTAATATTAAGTTGTGTCTAAATTTTAATGTCTGCATTCACACACCGTGTTAAATTTTAAGCTGAAATGAATTAATGAAAAACCTGTTTTAATGTCAATCCTGCGTAAGGGATAGCAACTGTAAGAAATTTGATTAGAAATTAGAGCATCATTATTATTATTATTATTATTATTGACATGGCAGTGGAATGGGATCCTAATAGCATTGACATATTAGTTAGTGGACAATCAGTATATTTGGTGACTTGAGACTTGAGTGCGTGTTTTGTGTGCTAACAGATGATCAGTATGAATGTTGTGGAAGTAATCAACAAAGTAGTAGAAAATATTTGACAGCAATTTTTACTACTAGAATATTTAGTTTTGTATTTTCACTTATTATTATTATTATTATTATATAAATTAGTGATAAGGAAAGCACATAGGATTAGCCATGAAAGAAATTGAATTGAAAGCACTTGCTTATTGATGTGTGTGTCTAAATCTCTATGTTAATTATGATTGTGCAATGACGTCACAAGAGCACACCCAAAACACTTTTTTATTGTTTTTTTTTGTGATTTGTGCTTGTGAACATGACATGACAGCCGTTGGTCGGGCATCTCTTGATTTCTCTGGCACGAGCTCAGCACTGTATTCTTTAGAACGGCACAGACAACTGGGCTTGTCAGCACACATTTCATTCTCGCCCGCATCTCTGTTCCCTCCCCGACCTGGCACTCAGCACTTTGCGTATTTCCAGCATATTAACAAAACTCCAGCACCGCCAACTCACCAGCACGCATACAACCCCGAGTATTCGTCTCACTATAACGTAATTGTCCCTGCGGCTCGCACCGATAGTCATCTCTCTGTAGATGAGCAGTCGTTGTCGACACCAATCTCTTATCATGGCTATCCCTCACCAGGATCCTTTTCTACGTCCCACTCTGGCTCAATTACAGTTCAAGTCATCTCCTCGTCACATGCACCTGACCATGAGATTGAGTCTCAGCTCGAAACTCCACTTTTGGGCCCTGGAGGCGGACAAGGGCCCAACAGTAAACCACATCCATTTGTTCCTGTAGTCAATCAGACACCCATACCAAAATCCACCACCGCTCGAACTGATGATCTCTACAACAATCGGCCGCAGCCGAGGCCGCCACAACCTCCACCTCAACAACCACGCTATCCGACTGGCATTGCAACCATTACTAGCATTAAACCTCACGGTAATTTCATATCTTAAGCCTCTTCTGTGTCCCCGAACGTTTATCTCTTTCACACCTCCAACTACCCCCCCACCCTTACACTAAACGAATCCTTTGCTCCTCCGTCAACTCCCGTCAACTCCAGCACCTTATTAACCAGTTCCCAGATAATTCCTGATTGACCTACAAACGCTAACAAAATTCCACATATGACCATGAGACGCCTGAACAAATGTTGTGTAGCCACTTCATAACTGTTGACCAGCAACAGACTAACATCGAATCACAATCTGCCATTAATTCTCCGCTCACTTTTACAGTCAAGTACAGTCATCGCTAATTCCTCTGCTACATTATACGCAAATACCAAAAGGGTATGTAATATATTAATTAGCGAAATTTACAGTAAATTAAATTTATCAATTCTTGCTAAATAGATGTTTTCTAGTATTAAAATTCTGAGTTGGTGGAACTTGACATTTAGGAACGTAAATTGTATGTAAAGTCATTATCTATCTATTAAAATATGGTAGAGTTAATTCGGTTTGATTATTTCAAGATAATCGATGCACTCATAAGAATTGGCCATTTATATATAACGAATTCTCTAATTCACTATAATATCGTCGAATGCAGGTGAAAATATTTTCTATTATTACGCACGAAAGATTATAATTATAATCAATTATAAGGATGTAGTAATATTTAAATAGGAGTGCACAATCTATTAAATTGAAGCCTAATGAAGGACAAGTGGATTTGAGAAAATCAGGAAAAGATTTCTACTAACAGAATGTCAGATGACAGTACGAGAAGGAAGCAGAGAAACTTTATGCATATTATGCGGTCATCCCACAGATCCATTTAAGGCTTATTCAAACAGACAGTGTATTATTTTCATGTACCGTATATAAAGGGTGTATATAAACGACAGGGGAGCTTAGAGAGCATGTAAGTTCGCATAAAACGGGTAAGGCAAAGCGAGGAGTGGGTTGAGAGTGTAGTCAAGTGCTCTTGAATGAAGTTGAGTCTTTCAAGTGCTTTTAAAGATACTCCACTTGTTTTTCTTGTTCTGGATCACTTCAAAGCTACAAATGATAGACCTAGAAGTATGTACATACGTAAATAGACCAATATGCTTCTCCAGGAAAACTTTTATACTTCTCATTTATTCTTGCTGGTCCGTTGTTCGCAAGAGATGATCATTGTAAGTGGATAGTTGATATATGAACCACGTAAATATAGAAAGCATGTTGGTGCACAATAATGCACAGTAACAGTCAGTGTTCAGCTACCCAATTGGCATTGGTAAAGCGGGCATATGGCAAAACGGCGGAAATGGACAGCAAATTTTGTTGGCCACTGGGCAAAATTGCGACTGAATTATGAGGGAATCAAAGTGTCTTCGAACAAACTGAATTCTAAGCTATCTAATACTATTATTACATTTGATTTGGAGTATGCAGAGAATTTAGTTATCTTAAACCTACGCGTAAGACTCTCTTGGATCTTGTATAATTTTCTTCATGACTTTTTATATATTTTAATAAATGTAATGTATCTAAAGTTTACTTTACATCTCAAATTTAATATATATTATTATAGTATTTTTTGTTTTAAAATGCAATTTGAATTTAGCAATTAGGGCCGATATATTATTCTTGGTTTAAATTATGTGCGTAAAACAGGTTTCGCCAACTTTTGCCAACCATCTGGGTTAAGTTCTGAAATGATGGGAATTATTGAACACTGGTAACAATGTTTAGGATAAATATGCCTGTAATTCTGGCAAACGGTAGTAGAATTTCCCAGAATTAAGCATGGGAAAGATAAATTAAGGCTTTGTCCACGGTCATTCGACTGGAATGTAGTCGACGTATACGTTGTAATAAATATGAAAGGTTTAGCGAATATAAATATTCCCCATAAACGCATTTTTTTGTTTCTCGGGGCAAGTTTCACTTATTATTGTGATTATAATTAATTACTGTAAGTCGGATAAGAAAGTAAATAACAGGGTTAGTCATGCTAGAAATTCAGTTCAATTTAACCGGTAGATTTCGTAAAATATATTTTAAAATTTCAGAAAAGGTCAGAAGAAAGTATAACTTGCTTCAAAAAAAATCTGTGCCTAAAGTATGTATTTACCAGGAAATATGCATAATCACTAGTACCTACATTCAATGCAACATACAGATAGCAAGGAAGAGTACAAGTGCGTAACACCTTGAATTTGAAAGGGTTGTGCAACTGTCTGTGGGTGTAAATTTTGCAGAAAGAAAGTGAGCGGAGAATTGAAATGAGAATAAATTAAAGTGGTGGATGGTTCATTGTGGTGGAATTTTGTGAACGGTGAAATTCGGGGCGACTAGAGATAAACAAAAGGTAACAGACCGCTTCCTCTCGCAGATACACATCCCTTCGCTCAGTCTACCAGTTTGCACACACATTCCCAACTAGTGAAACATGTATTTTTATATGAGAGCGCTGCACATCGAAGTACTGGAGAGAGTTCATGTATTGTCGCTGCAGTAGCAATGCTTACCCCTTCCAGCCTTTCTCTAGTTATCTCCTTTCATCTGACATCGTAGACACACTTTAAGACATTCTTACCGGTTAGAAAACATTCTACAGGAATTTGACACCTAGCTACGTTCTTATAAATACTTTTGCGTATATCGTTCTCGTTGAATCTTTTGAAAACCAAACAATTATGAAATAAAATATCGAATAATTAGAATGTTGCCTACTAGATTACCATTAAAATATATTATGTTACGACATTTCACCACTAGTTCACAAATTTTTTTTAAAAATTAAATTTACAATTGACAGTTTTATCTTAATTCGTTTTGTAATGGATATACAAAACAATGTAAAAATTGGTCAATTTTAACTTTGTGCACTTGTTTTGGAAGACGTATATTTGCAGGGTACTGGTGAAATAGAAAGATTCGAATGATTTCTTCAAAGAAATACGTTAAGCAGAAAGACACTAGAGTTAAAATGTTGAGATTTATTTATGTGTACAATTTAGCGCTCTTTAGCCACTCTTAAGCATAGATGGGCAAAATACTCGGTTGTCAAATACAGAATACAAATCACAAAATACTCTGGAAACCTCAAAATACAAAATACTTTTCACTTGACTCTTGTCCTCAAAATACAAAATACTTTCATTTGACTCTTGCCCTCAAAATACAAAATACA
>JABASC010003124.1:0-15147 GCA_019776185.1 Plutomurus gul
GCTGCGTGGAGTGAATTGTGTAAGCATTTCGTGTTCCAATTCCTTCATATCCGCATCCGCAGCACTTAAGGTACACGTAATGCAAAAGATACGAACATTGCTAAAGCAGCTCCTTTTTTACTCTGGTCATTTGATTGTGTGCAAGTCGAGCGAATCGGTTCGACTGAACTAAAATCCAATGTACTGCAGGCACTGTGTGCAACCTATTTAAAGATAGCTCTTATAATGTACTACATTCAAGTATACTACAAGTTTGATACATAAAGGAAAAAATTCTACTTTACATTAGAATTCGAAATCGCATCTTCTGGCTCGTGTACGCTGTTTCCTTCCTGCAGCCGACTTTTTACCATTTCTTTATTACCGTTTTGCATGTGGAGCTGTAAATGTTTTTCATATAAACATATATACATAAATGTAGTGGTAGCCTGCGTTTTTGTAGTTGGACATGGTGGTAGATAGTAGGAGCAGGATTTTCTGCTGGTCTGAAGTTTTATCAAAGGAAATATCTCCAGAACACATGAAGATCCAATGCTCCCTAAGGACATATGAAAGGAAGTTAACCAAAATGGAAAAGTGTGCTGTGCACAGTGTGCTACGTACAAAGGCGCAGCTTCAGCCCATTCCTACAAATACAGAGACAGATACTCCATTTACCACTTAGAAAAAAGTTAGGATTAAACCACAATGGGAAACTTTTTCCCTTGTTAACTGTGGCTGGCTATGCTCTGCAGAATTTCCTACAGCAAATTCTCCGGTGTTTTGTTCGGTTAGGTGGGTGGCTTTTACTTATTGTTATGGTGGATGTATTTAGTAGTGGTAGCAGCAGGATGAAGTCAGTCCAATAAGTTTCAATTGTGAACAAAAAGAAATGCATTCGCGGTTCATTCTGACATTGGTTTAGCAAGCAGGTTTTGTGTACTCGTGTGTAGTCATGCACAAATTGAGGTGGGTGGTGGTGAGTATGCAAACGCTACTCAGGGCACAGAGATACGATCAGTTGGCTTGTTGTCATCTGTACAGTCAAGTAGACAGTTCTAGAGACGTGGGTGTTTTAGGAAGTTTCACTCTCTGCTTTCTGACATATAGAGCAGTGTACTTGCAGTGAGTGAGGTTGAGCAAGAGAGAGAGAGAGTGAAGAAAAGTGGCATTGACGGCAGAGCATCTTCAGCTTTCCCTGAACCGTGGAAGTTTCTTATGTCGTTGTTGTAAGTTCCTGTTTAGACCTACCAACAACGAGGACAGGAAAGGAGAAGAAATGAAACGAGAGGAAATGAAATAAAAAGAGTACGAGAGTCGAGTCGAGAGGCTCTACAAATAAAGCAGAGTGCTGTAATAATGCTCTTCACAATTCTTTTGGGAGCCAAGCGAAAGAAAGCAATTTGGAAGTACAGAGAATAAATGTCGGATAAATTGTCCAGATGAAAAGATGTATGTTTATTGCGCTGGATTGGTATCGGGTCGGATAAGAATTGCTGGAAAATGGATTAGATCTTTCTCTCTCTGCTTGCTAGTAGAATTTCCAATGGCATGTGCGTAGGAGTCGCACTCATGCAGGTAAAGAAGTTTTTTATGTACAGGAGCAAGTGTTCTGTAACAAAGGGCCTTCATCCTTTACTACGACGACTTCTACTACCTGAACGCAAATAAAGTCGAGTATATATGCTTTAGTGTTTATCAGACCAGGAGGAATACCGTCAACTAGAATTTATTCTCAGAGTCAGTTTACCATACAATAGGAAAATAAGCAAACAATCGTTCCGAAATAATGTACGCACGTACATCTGTCTCTCTTTTCTAAAAGCACATATTATAGTCTTAAGCACACTTCTGCAGACGCATGCAAGAGACAAAAAAGTTCCAAATGCATACTATTTCTTATACTACATATATATTATATAGAATGTATTAGGTTGATGATGGAATTGTACAAGGACCAGATGGGAATACAATTCTTAGTTGGTAGCAGAGTGAAGTTTAAAGTGAAGTAACGAATTGACTAGATGCGCCACTATTGTAATTCGTAATTGTATTGTGTTCTCGTTACTTTGTATTCATATCGTATATGCAAATTGGTGCCGGGTCTCACTTCCATCCCCTCCATCACTGGGAGAGGATTCTATTGAACTGAGAATTGAATCCGTTGCACACACTCTATATATATGCATATACAACAATGAGAGAATTTCCATTGTCCTCAGAATTTGTAAATACTTATGTTTGTGGATGGTTTGTGTATTGCAGAGCTGCAAGATAATTGGATACAAGCCAGAGAGCCTGTGCTCGAAGGAGTCACTTTCTATGTCAAGTTCCTCGGCACCAGCATCCTGATTGAGAAGGCTGGGGCTGCTGATGCGGCAGAAGCCACAAAGACTGTCATTCAAATGGTAAGACTCTTCAATTCTCGTATTCATCCATTTTTGTGTCTGTGAACTTGTTTCTCACATGAAGCTTGCGATTCAGGCAACTATAGTCGTTTCTCTGCGTACTAACATACATATGCAGTGCGAGTAAATATTATCTAACAATTTTTGACGCGAAGTAACCTTTTACATTTTATGTGGAGTCGCTGGGTGAGCACAGAAGTTATAAAGTGCATTCTTCTGGTTAGAACAGATAAGTTTCCTCATTCGGCTTTAAGAGCTCCCCAGTGAAAACTTTCTCCTTGGTAATCAAAGGGAAATATAAGATAGGGAAAGCCATAGAGCTTACCCCACTAATGTAGGAAGCAGACAGACAGGCTCCGGGGTATTAAATCGTATCGTTGTTGTGTACACGTATTAAGTGTGCAAGTTTCGGCTCAACTGAAGGCAGTCAGCTTACTCACAATCAGTTCAGTTGAATATCAGTGTGAAAGTTAGATTCTTCGGCGCTCAGACAGCTGTGCAAATTGGATTAAAGGATTTCAGCTTGAGATCTTCGTCCTACTCTTTATCCTTTTCATTTCTTCAGGGAGTTATTCTACGTGCCCATTTGGTTCTGATATTACTGATTGAGATGGAGAATGGTAACTGTAAGCAATGAGTGGGAAGTGAGGGGATCTTAATAATGAAAATGTAAACATAGTCAAACTGCCTCTTTTACGTGCTTTCACTTTACACACATGAAAATAAAAGAGAACGCTGTAGGGTTGTCGGTAGGCTTAGAAAAAGCATGAAACTTGCAAGATTTCGGTAGTCGATATATGTATCGAAACATAATTGCATTGCTAGTTTTTCCTGATGTCTAAAAGAGCTACTGATTTTTAAATGGCATAAAAGAATCTTAAAATCATAAAAGTAAATACATGTTCTTTATCGTCGTGTTTTTGTTTTCAGGTTAAAGCTGGGCAAAAATCAACCCGTGTCGGTCTTACAATCAGTTCAAGGGGAATCAGAATTTTAGATACAGTCACAGGCGAAATTCGACTTCAGATTTCTATATACGAGTAAGATGTTTTATAAATATATTTAAAATACTAAATGCAAAAGTTTTGGTTTTTATTTAAAAAAATCTAAATATGAATTTCAATTTCTGAATAGTATCGCTCACTGTTCTGCTGATGCCAACTACCCCAATGTAAGGATTCATTCAAATGATTCAAAAATTTTACCAATTAAAATTTAATAATATTTAAGATCCTATGCAAACATCAAATGTATAATATTTAAATTAATTTCTTGATTCAGGTTTTCACCTTCATCGCCACCAACAAAAACGACATAAATGAATGCTACTGTTTCGCCAGTCGAAAAAGGAAAATGGTATTTATTTATGAAAACATTATGATCTGCAATTATTCTGATTGTATTTGCAAACATATTTTATTTCAAATTTTGTAACAAATTGTCTTTTCAGGCCAAGCAAATCACTTTAACAATCGCCCAAGCTTTCAATCTAGCTTTTGAAATCTGGCAGAGCTCCAGTATGGAGAAGGAGCACCCTGAAGAATCAGACAGCCAACTAAATGTCATCATTGGTAGTTCCGATTCAGCAAGAAGTTGTGGAAGCCATGGAAGTAGTCACAGCCATACGAGCAGCACAGTTGTAGATAATGGTCACGCTATTAGCAGCCATAGTCAGTGGGTCCACTTCGATGAAGACGAATCCCTTGACAATGATATTGATGAGATTACGGATAATTTCAATAGTTTCAACATGGTGTCACTTTCACCGTTTCGTCGTAATGTGAGCAACTTGAAAAGTCGAAGGCAAGACTCTCTGGATGACCACGAAGATTTACTCATTTGTTTAAATTGATCTAGGTTTAAGATTATCTGTAGCAATAATTATAAGAAACCAACAATTACTAAAATGATTTGTTTTCATCGTGGGTGTACTAATGTTGTACAACTGGCAAACATTCTAAATGCTACCTAAATATTATTGCTTATGTCAATCAATAGTCATTTCGTTAAGGAAATATTCTGAAAATTATCTTGATTCGTACTAAAATGTAAACACAATATTCAACTACATACATAAATACGTATATGTAATAACCAAGAATATATTTAAAAATAGAAATTTATCGTTGCTTAACGAAGGTCGAAACTCAAAATGCAAAGATCAATGCGAAAATGAGCCTTTTCGGAAACACGAGTTCCTTTTAAAAACTTATTTGGTGTATCCGAAAAACTCCAATAAATGCAAACACGTGAATGAATACGAAAAACTGATGGATATCTCCTATAGAATCTTTACAGTCAAAACGGTATTGACTTGGTAAGATTTGTCAAGTAAGTATACAGTAGATGTATACAATGTTTAGACATGTAGATTTCTATGTGATCTCTACGATTTCAAGTTTGATATGTATCAGTACATATACTTAGAGCAGGTGCTATATTATGAACGAAGCGAAGAATATTAAACGCACAAAGAAACAAAAATGCGAATCTTCGTGGTGTTGGAAAGGATTTTAATGATCTACGTACATTTAGATTGTTTTAGATATTTTGCTACTTATTTTGTATTTTGTGGCGTTTGTTCTTATTAATCTTGGGTTTTACATATATTTTTAGTTGTGATGTGAAAAGCCAATAATTTAAAGAAACCTAATTGCGTAGATCGTATACTAATGTGTGTACTCGAACATGTTTGTTTATATGAATTACATATTTTATTTAGTTTCAGGTGCTCATGGCGCTCCACAACTCATTGTGCACCGTAGTTGTGAAAGTTGTAGTGTATTTAGAGTTACAGCTTCCAGGTAGTCACTTGCAGCATAATCCTGAATAAATGTTTAAAAGATGTTGTGAATGTAATGCAGTACGATTAAAAGCTCTATTAAATATCGTAGTAAATGACGTGTTTGTTTTCATTTCGCCAGTGGCCATTAGTAAAAGTATCATTGCGAAAAATGCACAACTATGTATATACAAACCTTTTCTAGACTGTAAGATTCATTGGTGTGACATTCAGAAAGTTCATGGGAATAATACTGAAGTATGAACCACTAATCTTACGATCAACATAAATGCAAATTAAATTATTTTGTTTCCTGTCGTTAATTAACCAAACAGACTACTTGTCTCTCGGTTACAAGTTGTTGCTCAACAAAGACCTTTCTTCCTGCCGCCCCTGCATTCTTGGAATTGTACAGTGTGTAACTGTGTACGTAAGCAAATTACATTGCACCACGATATAGAGAATTTCTTATTGTAAGTAAATAAAGTACTAAATAGTTGCTGTTTTAATATAAGGTATTGGTGAGACATTCTACTTTTCCATCCGCTGCGTCTACATAAAGTTGAGGCATTATTTCATAACCATACTGAAGAGACAGTCTGATTTTCTCTGCTCACCAACAAGCCTTCACGTGAAAGTACAAACTATTTTGCGGTTGTCCAGTGTATTAATTTTTCGATGTCTTTTCTTTTATTTCTATTTGGGGAGAACAGTATTTCCAAAATGCTACCTGATATGACAATAAAGCCTTGAATTGAATTAAATGAATGGACTTTCAATATTTTGCTGCACATTGTATCACCGTTTCTTTGCTGAATTGATTGTTTCACGGTAAACCGGGTGAAAAGCGACCTCTGTTCTCCCAGCTTCCCCCAAATCACCAACGAAAGTACACACCACGCTCTCCATTCACACTACTTGAAGACCTAAAGTCACAAATTATATATACTTATTTATAAAGTTGAAAATGACGAGATTGTAAATCTACAAACGCCGTTTCTTAAACTCATTGGTGTATCTGTTTTCGTATGAAAGGTAATTTCCGTATTGTATTCTCCAAGGTGCTGGTAAATGTATTATGTTTTCCAAAATGTCAAATGTACATGGCCATGCAAGAGTTGCATCTCCTGTTGTTGGTGGTATAAACAGTATTGTATTCAGAAACATTGGACGTAGTATGCTATGTGAATTGAAACGAACTAAAAGTGGAACTATCCAATAAGTTTAAGCCTTTTTGAATAAAAGCTGCGTCATTGCAATGTCGGAGTTCTTGATCAAATGAAAAGGTCATACACATTTACTACCTTTTATATGTATACATTACGTTTTCCTGCAATCAGTGTAATACTGTGGTGTCTACTTGCTTTACTTGGTTTGGGGCACATGTACCTGTTTTGTGCATGGAATATGGGATGGCTAAAATGATGCCTATCTGGACTGTAGTATAGGGAAGGGAGTGAGCGCATATGCTTTCCTCTACTTTCACCACAAATAAGTTACAGGGAAAGTCTGTGATCGTACTAGACTTGGGCCCGCTCAATTTGGATTTTCTTTCTGTTGACTCATTCGCTCCGTCGCTTCAAGCTATCAAATGGATAAATCTTCTTGTTGTTTATCTGATCTATCATTTCATATTTGGCAAGTTTGAACAATCAGAGTACTGCATTGTGTTACACAATTTGTGTATGCATGCACCGCATTCAGTATCCATCTTTCCAATCAAACTAGTATATTTAGTACACTTTATAGTAAATTGTAATTTGTGAAGTTAACTTTACAAGTGTTGGCAAAAGAGTGCCTTTCACAGGTGACTGGTTGATCTACAAAGCGGAACCGAAGAAAACCTTCTTTGGAGTTGAAGCCAATAAATAACTTCAGAAAAGATTTTATTGAAAATTCATTACGGTAACATTTTGTATTTAACTTAACAACTTATGACTTATTGATTGGGTTTTCTGAGATTAATACTGACATTATTATTGAATGATCAATTCAAAATTTGCTATTTGCATATTGGTTGTATGTGTAGTTGTATGATGTGTCTTTTTCGATGTCATTAGTCATTGACAGTCCCAGACTGAAGTACATAGTATAAAACGTGGAAATCCTACGGGCGGACATGGCCACAGCGTCTCTTTCGTTGTCGGATGACGATAAACGAAGTGGATCACCAAGTGTGTCCGTTGACGATCCTGACAGCTTAGATTTAACCGGCCCAAATCCTACTAGAGACGCTTTGGCCGAAGGAATTGTATCACTTTTGTCCCCGACATTAAAAACTCTTGACGAGGGTGTGTTAGCCACAAAGTAAGTGCAATTAAGGTGTAACAATGTACCATTGTGAGTCGTTTTCAAAATTAAAAATCTCTACATGATTGGTACAAACTCGTTTTTGTTCATGATAATAAACGGACTGACCATAAAGTGAAATTTCAGTTAAGTGGTACTAATTAATTAAGTACCACATCAAGTCATTATATATTATATATAGAAAACACAAGTTTTAAATTGTAAACATCATTCCAATTATATATTTTCATTATAAATTGATTTTTGAAGTGAAAAACACTTGTTGTCATTGAACAATTTCACTAAAAATATTTTGTAATTGAAAATAAATGAAGGCGTAGCCAAGAAGAATTATCGGAGCAGATTGCGTTATTGACTGACCAACTTAAGTTGATTTCCGCTGAACAAGCTTGTCCTATTGACCTGGATGGGTATGTTTCAAGACTTGGAACAATAAAAGGGAAAATAAACGTGATTTCATCGGTTCTTCATTCAGCTCAGGTAATAAAATTAATTAACTTTTAATCTAAAATAATGTAAAAATTATTAATCAAGTCATTATTTCACTTCTTAGGAGCGGCTTAACAAAGTGCACGAACAGGCAGTTAAAGAAGCTGCCAAGCGGAAGCCATTGGTGGAACCATCTCCCGTCACTTCTCCGTCGACAACAAGCAACGCTTCAAGCCAAAGTCAAACACAAGTAGACAGCGACAATAATCAGACTAACTCTGAAGGATGCGCCACAGCCGTTTAAATGTTGTTTTATATTAATGCTACAAATCACCTCTATAATTTTTTGTATTACAAACGATATTTTTTTTCACAACTAAAAAACAAAAATATGGAAACTCCAATTATTCCAGCAATTGCAGGATTAAATGCAAAAGTATATGAGCCTGCAGAAGACTCTTTTCTCCTTCTAGATGCGCTTGAAGAAGACTTGGAGAAATACTTTTCAGTTAATGCTGATTATAAAGAACGAATGATTTTTACATTGGAAGTTGGTTGTGGCTCTGGAATCATTTCTACAGCCTTGGCCAAATTCAAGTTTCTGAAACATAGACTTCCCGGTTTTGTTATAGCTACTGATATTAATCCCAGCGCCTGTATTTTGACGAAAGAAACGTCGAAAAGCAATGGTGCACGTGAAGAAGTAGAAACTGTAATTTTAGACGGCAAGTGCAGTGCTAATTTGTGTTTTCGTTTACCATTCGATTTAATTGTTTGTAATCCTCCCTATGTGCCTATCCTACCTGGAGAAAATTCTGAAGACGAAAACGCTGGGGTATTAACAAAGTCATGGGATGGGGGTCCGGACGGAAACGAATTTATTGTCCCGTTTTTGCAAAATGTCGGCAACATTTTGACACCTGATGGTGCATTGTATATACTGCTTAGTAGTTGGAACAAACCAGAATATTTAATAGAGAGTATTGCCAAACCACACGGACTTGAAGGTGTCGAAATTATGAAAAGAATTGCAGGTAGAGAACGGCTAAGTGTATGGAGGTTGACCAAAATTAAAACAAATAGTACTAACGTTAACGTTTAGTGGTAGCAGTATAATGTGTAACGTGTTTCTGTAATGTATTCTAATTGTGATGTTAACTGCCACTGTATCTCCCCTCTCAATGTTTGTCATAATGATGGACCGTTTTTGTGCAAAAACCAATGTTTTTATATTAAGTTTTGTGATTTTACTGGTCAGTGAAGTGAAGTGAGACTATGATTTATGTGGTATTATTGGATGTGGTATAGTAAATGGCACGCAACTGTCTGCCAATCGCCTAAATGCCTATGATATTCGGACTTCTTGTGACGATTATCTTTTCACAATGTGGAAATGAACGCCTTACCAAAAGATGTTATATATATTGTCGAAACAATTTATTTACTGCTTTCTATGTACTATTAGGGATGTTCTAAGATTGATGTATGTACCAAAGTTAAACTGTTGTATTTGCTTGCACTGATTGTGAATTCGCACTATGTAATGGTTTGTGTGGCACATAAATATATGCTGTCAGAACGAGATAGACACATGGTATATAAAGTAGAAAAAGAGTCAAGCATATGCTTTGCAAAATGCAAACGTACAATAATAACACAGAGGCAAGGTATTTCGCCGACTTGAAGTAATTTTAGGGGTCTGTAAGCATAGAGGTAAACTACAACACACCGCACGATTTTTATAATTTATTTCAATGTTAGTTTAATTGAATAACCCTTGAGCTTTCGTGAATCGCACTGACAAACATTTAGGGAATTATTTTATGTGGTCAATTCCTTTCATTTAACAATGGTAATAGTATATATATATATATAGTATTCGTTTTGTTCAACAACTGTCAGCTCTATTTCTGCGTAGCTCTATATTGTGTATAAAATGAAAGGTAATAATTTCAATATACCAGCGGCCCGTTTCATCGTGGTTAGTAGAGTGTAAGTCCTATCATAGTCCTATGTATATAACATTACACTTTACTAACCATGTTGAAGCGGGCCCCAGCTTTTGCAAATATTATAAGGTATTGGTACTTGTTGTAATGTGTATGTGACAGGGTCAAATAATAAAGACTATGGTCAATTTGAAATCAACTTTGATTGTTTTTTTTATTACTTAAAAGGGTTTATTTTCACTTTTCAGAAGTTCGACAATTTTAGAAACAGTCCATCATTGAGGTTACTACAAATGTAGTTCATGCATTGACGAAAGACATTTCTTTCGTCTATGCATTGTATTTTAAGTCCACTAAATAAATACAAACACTCGGAATTCTACAACTACCACAGTATATTAAGACATGTCACACCTGGCACACGATAAGCTGCTCCTCGCTTACACAATTAATGCATACTAATAATATTCAATCATGTTTTATGTAACAATCTCAGTTTTAAACAAAGTACATCTATAAATTACACAGGTGTAATTTTTAGAGACGATTTGGTTACTTCTAGAAGTTAACTAGATTAGAAGATTAGGTTTGCTTACGTGTAATTTATGTGGTAAAAGAGAGATATAATATTTAGGTTCACAGTTCATATAAATGCAGCAGCTGATAATACATAGTTTGTCTTTCTGGAAGGATTCCTTTTTCGCATCTTTGTAGAATAGAGTATAACTTTTAACGTCATTTATAATGCACTGCAACGTACAAAAGTACAGAGAACTAAAAACTAGCTCTTCCTTCTGTAACCAAACGTGTAGTTAGCTATTATGGTACCAACAAATGTGAGAAGTGTGCTACAATTATGAAACAGAATATACGCGATCAAATACAGAAATAGTATTCCATTATTTGGATGTATTGTATTATATTTGTTTGTACAATTCGTTTGATAGGAAGGGTTACTAGCCACATAATTAGTAATCTATTAGCACAAGTATTTTGAGTTGATCTTTTCATCGGTTTTTGATACATGATCATATTTGTGTACCCCTTAAATAGAGACTATATATACGCGCACTACATTACAGACAAAATCTGTAAGAAAAAATTTAGATTTAGCCACCGGCCACCGATAATTGCCCTCCTGAATCTGGTAAGCCATAATTCTAGAACAACTCTTTTAAAATTACATTTTACTATACAATAATTCCCATTCACACACTTTGGGCACAATTTGCAGAAGATACGAGGAAATTAAGTTAGACATATACTCACTAGACCGACATTGTCTAACGCCTAACACTAGACATAAAATGTTTTCTTCCACTACTGCTGACTGTTTAAGATCAAACTGTGAATAAAACTTGATCCTAAATGCAATAATAAGCCTCTATATACTTATAGTCTTACAGGGCCTTGACTTTTAATTGTTTCATTTTTGGTTGCTTCCTCTTCTTTTCCCGCTTCAACTCTTTCTCTTCCCACCTGCGTTGTTTTTCTGGATCTTCTTCCTACAGAAGCCGCCATAACAATCCATTTAGTAACAAAATCGGCATTTGAAATATTCAAATCAAATAATTATCAAATAAAACAACAAAGTTGTAAAGGTTTCCTACTTGAAGAATACGTTCCTTTTCCTGTCGTCGTTTTTCCTCTCGTCTAACGGCAGCAGCTTCTGCCCTGGCAGCATGAGTTTGTTTCATGTAGGCTTCTTCAACCTTTGCACGATTTTTCTCGGCTTTTAACTTTCCCTGTACAAGCAGAACGCAGTATTATTAGCTAAGAGCCTTTATAATGCGTAATTTTTGTGCAAAACAAACAGTATATGAACAATGCTACCTCTCTCGAAAGGCGGAATCTTTTCACTTTATCAATAGTGTGGAAGACAAATTGCAGCAGCGGCTTTATTTCCTCAAAAACCTCTTCGCAATTTCCTCCGCTATTAGACGTTGGTAAATTGAAAGTAAAAAAGAGGTAACGTCTTGCTTCAGGCATTTTCATTACCCCGTCCTTCGACACATCTCTATTAATTATGCAATTAAATTATTACTACAGCTTAATCGTAATTGATTACAATCATATTATCAATTTCAAAAATTATTGTTTACGGGTCTGCATTTCGTAATCCAGTGAATTGATCCGAAAAATGTATTGAGTCAATAACATTCGAAAACTTTTCTATCACAGCACAGGTCCTTGAGTCCAGTATAGCAGAAGCTACTTCAGATAATTCTGACAGCACAACAAATTGAGAGGGAAGTCCATATTTTTCTCCTGGCTTCTTGTCAGGGCAATAGTTAGCTAAATCGTTATATTCCTTTGAGATCTTAAGTCCAGTTCTTTTATGAGCTACTGCAAAAACTATGTCATCGATATCCTCCCTAGACATTTCCACGGACAAACGAAGTACATCTTTAGTTGGTCGAAAGATGTTCGATAGTATTGAGACCAAATCCTGCCTCTGCAATACACCAGTTAAATTGAAGGTTAAAATTGTATTTTTATGGAAAACCATTATATAAATAATAATCTTTGTATTGATTTTATACTTTCAATAGCTTCAATTCAAGAAGCATTCCTTCGCAGCAAACTCTACCAGAGCACCACATCTGGTAAATTGAATCCGACATTTTTTGATAGCCTCTATTTCCTGGGTCCTCTTCTAATTTTGTTGAATCGCCCAATATCGCGAAATTGTCTTCCAACAGCCCCCAATGTATATCAAAGAATGTCTGAGCTATTTTTTGGTTTTTGTATCTTCCCAGAATGTAATTGATCATATATACCGCAATCCTGTAAAAACAAGACATCGTGTCCAGTTCATTAGCAATAAGTGGAATGAAAAAGCGATGCCGAAAACAATGGAAGTCCCTCATCTAAACAGTGAGCATCAACTGGCAAACGCTACCATTGGAATCGAAGAAAACAATTAAGAAAAGCATACAGAGATTGACACTGTGAATAATTTGATAACTGATCTGAGATCAGTAATCTCCGTCAGCAGAAACAGAGAGTAGTGGAGGAAAGACATTGAACATCAGAGTCACCAAACAGAATTCGCACATCAATTCATCAATTCTGTGCTGCAGGTTTTTGTAGTCTAATTATTTAATTATAATTTGGAAAATGAAAAAACCATATCATTGTGCACAGTGTGACAAGTTCTACGCAACAAGTGCTACTTTAGCGATAAGAAATATAAGAAAGTGCAATAACAAGTAAACTTTTAAGTGCGAAATCTGCAAAAAACAATTCGATAAAAAAAACTATTTTTGACACTCACAAAAACCAAGTTCATAGTGACAGTTTTGACATGCGGTATTTGTCGAAAAATGCACAAATCCAAAAGGGCTCTTATTGTTAGTAGTCATGAAATATTACATGATCCGGACCGAGTGCTACCAAGCTGTAGGTTTTGCACAAAAGAATATTCATCTGTGTGATTTGGAAAATGTAAGTACTAGCTATATTTCCTAAGTATGCTTTATTTCGTTGTCGTTAACTTGCAATGAAACTGTTTTTGGATGTTACAAGAAAAAGCTGCATGGAAAAAGAAGCCGAAGCGTCAGAACATCATGGAGTATTCGAATGAGACTGACTGTCCTGTGATTTAAATAAACAAGCACAGAAAATAGCCAAGGCATCAAAAATAAGAATTGTTAGGTGTCTATAGTTCAATTGTTAAGCGTGCCACACTTTATGTTGGTGCTATGAAATAATGATATTTTTGGGGGCATTGTTTGTTAAATACAAATGAGACATACCCGGAGAGCATGACTAACTCAGACCAATAAGCCTGCCAACCTCTTATGGGCATTGGCACAGGTGTAATAGTAAGCTTTGGCGGAGGCATTTCCCTTCGTTTACCGTCTGATTCGTCTTCAAAATCATCATCATCTATGCCTTCAAAGTCATCATCCTGTATAACAAGGAAAAATATGTATTTATTTCAGAAATTGTAAATGTTGATAACTTAAGGATCGGGCAGCTACCTCAACTACAACTTCGTCATCATCCTCAAAATTACTCTCTCGTGTGGCTTCTTTAGAGGCTTCATTTTGTCGTATTACAGGATCGATGTTCACATTTTCTTTCTTTTCAGTAGAATCTATAAATTGATACATCTCACATTTAATTCTAACTGTTTAATGATTAGTTTACTCGGCCTATTATGTTTCAGATGTCCATACCCTTTGATTCACCTGATGAGTGCGGAACATGTTTTTCACGGCTTTTTTGGAAAGGTTCGTCTTCATCAAAATCGTCATCAAATTCTGCGAAATCATCTTCTTCATCGCTTCGTGCACAGGTAAGGTCCACAAAATTGACAAACAGCGCTATAGCACCGAGTAGTACAATTGTACCAAAAAATTTCATTGCCTAGCCTGTAAGTCAAGTGAAGAAAAAGCATTTAAATTAATAGAACGAATACATACATTGGCCATTCGCTGTAAACATAAACTACAACTAGAATATATGATAACATTACCGTTCAATTTATGATGACTGGCACATAGGATCAGGATCCAACACTGCTCTACTTTTATAAGATAAACCTGTGTAAAATTCAAGACAATTTAGGTGCAAATTCTCTTTCACTGCACTGTCGATTGTCGATTACAGATAACAGAAATAATATATACGTTATCTTTCTATTTCTGAAGGACCGTGTGAAATCCCAAAACAATAATGGTTGGTATTCTTTTTGTATTGCGCTTTGGTGTGAGAACAACAAGTAATATAGCTTAGCCAATGAAATTTTTAGCTGACCTCTGATCGGAAGCGCTGGTAAAAGCGGTCACTGTCTCGTGCTCGTCACTCGTCAAAAATAAGATTACGTATAATGTGGGAATCAGTATAGTTAGTTTTCTAATACTCGAGTAGGTTGAAAACCTCAAATATCAATTTAGCGCCAATATTATGCACAAAATTGTGAAAAACTTTGAAGAAACTACATATTAGAGCTTAATGTCTATTAAATTACAAAACTATTTTCCTCAATTTCCTCCAGCTTATATAGTGGGTTTACGATTAATCCGGTCCGGGGGTGATGATATTGCAAATGTGTTGTTTGCGATGTGCGACTAAAAAACTAAAACAGTGCGCCGTAGTTTTACCTTGCTGTGTATGTATATGCTCTGTAATGTACGGTGAATGGTGAGAATCGCATTGGATAATTGGATATAGCCCATCAGCCCAACCCTTCACATATTTCCTTTACAAGAACAAAGTGTATTTGTATTTGCCACGTCAGTTTATCACAACATTTAAAAAAAATCATATGCGTTATGCGTTG